>BMAO01009677.1:85000-155554 GCA_019973975.1 Trichonephila clavata | reverse complement strand
ATAGTTGACTCCTTTCGCCGTCCAGAGATGGCGCCACGAACTGGACTTGGTTTGCTAGTATCCGGAGTGATTTCGGGGGAAAACGACATTCCATTCGGATGATTCGGTTGTACTGGTCGCCATTCTTGCGATTATGTTTTAGTGTAATGTTTTTCTTTTATCGTACATGTAAAGGCATGAGTGTGTGTGTGAAGTAAATATATACTTGAAAAGTCGACTTGTGAAATCATTGAAGTGAATGATTAATACTCTTCAGCTATATATTTTTCATTCCGCTGTCCAAATACTTCCACAGTGTTCCTACGCCTAGCATGGAAAATGGCGGTAAGTCAAAATCCGTTCGTTATACAATTCATAATTGCATTCTACATCAAACTCAAAATCTAAAGTCTCATTCTCATTCATAACATGTGGTCCGTCGAATCGGAGAGTTATTGATGTGATTAGTCTTTGTTATTTTAATTATTCGTTTCATACTCGATATTCTTATTCTAGTGCATTTATTCTGATACGAATTCTTGAAGTATTCTTATACATTCTGATTAATATTATTCGTTTCATACTCGATATTCTTATTCTAGTGCATTTATTCTGATACGAATTCTTGAAGTATTCTTATACATTCTGATTGATATTATTTATTATTTGATTCTAGACTTATTCTTTTGTTCTATTTTGTATAAATATTTTTTGATAGTTGTGTATTTTGTGTAGAATTTTAAAATTTCATTCATAAATCATGGCTCCAAAACAGTCGAAAAATAGTGGTAAATTTGATTTAATTATAAAAGAATTAAAAGTTTTGAAAGTAGAATAAATAAATGCGATGATAATAAATCACGCATACGTGTTTTAAAAACCCAAGTGTTGCAATACGAAAATAGATTAACTGAAATATTCGGTGAATTGTCAACGCATGAAAGTGATGAGTCATTTGACATTTATATGAAATATAAAGATATGTTATTCAATTGGGTTGTTGACCTTGAACAAAAATCTGAGTTTGAGGAAGTAAAAAATAGTATTCATGTAAAGTCTTCAGTAGTTAATTTACCAAAACTTGAAGTTCCGCATTTTTATGGAAATTGCGAGAACTGGATTTCATTCAAAGAGTTGTTTAAGTCTTCGATTCTAGATAACAAATCAATAAGTGATCTTGAAAAATTGCAATATCTGCAGGCTTCTGTTCGCGGGATGCAGCCAAATTAATTCGGGGTTTTGCAATTACTGTGGACAATCTTAAGAACTGTTGGGATATACTGTGCAGTCGGTATGAAAACAAGCGACAATTAGCTCTTAGCCAAATAAATAAGCTATTTAGTATTAAGATATCCAGGGCAAATACTTCAAAATTGCTTTTGGAAATAATAGATATTTGCAATGAAGTCGTTCGAAATTTAAAAACTTTGGATTTAGAAACAAATTCATTAACAGAGTTGATCATAATAAATTTTCTCATTTCAAAAGTGGATGTATGTATTAGTCAACGGTGGGAATTATCTTTGGAAACTAATAAAATTCCCACTCTTGAGGAATTTAGAGTTTTCATTGAAAGAGAAGCTCGTGGTCTGAATGAGTTAAACTTTGTAAACCTGACATTAAGAAAGGTAATGTTAAACCATTATATTCCTTTAACAAATCAAATGTAAATACTACTGTTGTCAAATGTAACCAAGTAAAATCAGGGGTAAAATTAGATGTTGGTCAAAGTAACAATTGCATTCTATGTTGTCAAAGCCATGCCTTATTCAAATGTCCAACTTTTAATTCTATGAATGTAAATGAAAGATGGCAAGTGGTACGGAACAATAATTTATGTACCAATTGTTTGAGGAGTAACCACAGGCTTGACACATGTAGAATAGGATTCTCTTGTAAAAACTGTTCTGAAAGACACCATACATTATTACACATATATTCAGTCAGTCCTTCAGCAGATACTCAAGCAAATTCTGTTGTGACAGTGTCTAACAATTGCACACAATTGACAGAAGGTCACGTATTGTTGTCCACAGCATTAATAAATGTTAAATCTAAACATGGTCAACAAATAACTTGCCGTGCTTTGATAGACAATGCTTCTCAAAATTCTTTAATTTCCAAGCAATGTGCTGATCGCTTAAAATTGCCATTAAAACACACCAATCATAGATTAGTAGGTGTAAATGAAACATTTGCTGAAACTTCGTTATATTCGACAAACTTGGAATTTTTTTCTTGTGTTTCCTCTGATAAATTTCAAGTAAAAGCTTTGTTAGTCTCGAAAGTCACTTCAGCTATGCCAAACTTTCCAATTAAATATCATGAGTGGCCTCATATCAAAGATCTAACTCTTGCTGATCCAACGTTTTATATTGAAAATGAAATAGACATTCTTCTAGGTGCTGATGTTTTTATGACAATAATTTCAGGGACTCCTATAATGGGACCCAAAGGTACCCCATCAGCATTGCCAACAAAATTAGGTCATTTATTGTCAGGTACCATAAATACACCATATAATCAAATTCGTCCCTAATCTGTCACACCCTTTTAAACATAGACCATTCTTTGAAACAATTTTGGGAACTTGAATCTGTTCCTAAGGAAATTCCGTCAAAGGATGAGGATGAGCTATGTGAGTCTATATTCGTAAATTCTCATATTCGTAATGCTGATGGTAGATATATTCTAAAACTGCCATTTAGAGATGATTCAAGTCTTGGAGATAGTAAGGAGGGTGCATTAAAACGATTCTATTCTCTTGAAAGAAAACTTCACTCTAATAATCAATTAAAGGAACAATACACAAATTTATGGAGGAATACCAAAACCTTGGTCACATGACGCCTCTCGCATCAGATGTGAAATCTCCACATTATTTCTTACCCCATCATGGTGTGATTAATGATAATAGTTCCACAACCAAATTAAGGGTGGTGTTTGACGGCTCATTCAAAAGTACAAATGGAAATTCTTTGAATGACATTCTGCTGACTGGTAAAAAACTACAGTCAGACATTTTTCTAACTTTACTTAAATTCAGATTCTTCCCAATTGCTTTTTCTGCTGACATTGCAAAAATGTATAGACAGATATTAATATCACAAGATGATGTATGCTTTCAACAAATATTTTGGAGGAAGTCTCCAGAGGAACCATTAGGGATTTTCAAATTAAATACAGTTACCTATGGTACATCTTGTGCCCCATTTCTTGCCATCCGAACTTTGAAACAATTATGTGAGGATGAAAAACATCGTTTTCCACAGGCAGCTAAGCTTGCAAAAGATCATTTCTATGTTGACGATTTGTTAGCCGGTGCTGACTCATTGGACTCGGCTAGGAAAATTGTTCACGAACTGCAAAATTTAATGTCAGCCGGTGGATTTGAGCTGCGAAAATGGTCATGCACTCATCCAGAGGTTTTGTCAGACTTACCAAACAGTCTAAAGACAAATATTTCCTCACATTCATTTGATGATGAGTCCACCCAGAAAATTCTTGGCTTATTCTGGGATCTAAACGAGGATTCCTTTAGAGTAAGAGCAGTCTTACCCGACCAGGTATCCACAAAGAGACAGATGCTATCAATCATCGCACGCATCTTTGATCCTTTGGGGTTTGTCTCTCCCTCAACTATAATTTTAAAGATTATTCTTCAAGACCTGTGGAAGGCAGGGCTTGACTGGGATGATGAGATATCATCAGACATTCTTAATCGATGGAATCGGTTTCAAGCAGAAATTTCATGCCTCAAACAAATAAAAATTCCCAGATATGTTCAAACACTAAATGCTAAACACTGTGAAATTCATGGGTTTTGTGACGCCTCCTCAAAGGCATATTCAGCCGTAATATACTTACGTGTTGTTTCTGATTCGCCACACTTATTCTTAATGGTTTCAAAAACTCGTGTGGCACCTGTAAAAACAATATCATTACCTAAGTTAGAGCTTTGTGGTGCTCTGCTTCTGGCTGAACTTCTAGATACATTTAAGCGATCTCTTAGCATCACTCACGATACTTATTTATGGTGTGACTCAACAATTACACTGAGTTGGATAAATAATCCACCTGTAAAAGGAAATCAATTTGTGCAACACAGGGTTGGGAAAATTCATACACTAACCTCAAAAGAATCTTGGCATCACATTCCGGGAAAATTAAACCCGGCAGATTGGGCAACAAGAGGCCTCTACCCGAAACAACTTCTTGAAAATTCAGAGTGGGTAACTGGTCCAAAATGGCTTCATGATTTCCATCCTTCTTCCAATTCATTTCTTCCTTTCTCTGAACAGCCTGTTCCACTTGTTCCTATTGATCAGTCTGAATCATTAAGTGACTCTATTGTTCTTTCAACTGGTGTTGATAATTCTCTTAGTTTCTTGGATAAGTTTTCCTCGTACATGAAGTAATTAGGACTGTTGCATGGATATTCAGATTCTACCATAATTCCAAATCAGTGTCCAAAGTTACTGGGCCTTTATATACACATGAGTTAGAAACCTCAATCAAAAAGGTAGTCAAATTGTTACAAAATGGAGAATACCATACAGAACTTAATCTCTTGAAATGTAACAAGCCTCTTCCCAAATCTAGCAACCTTCAGTCTTTGAATGTATTCCTTGACTCTGAGGGAATTCTTCGTGTCGGAGGACGTCTTCGTCTCCAACAAACTCTTAAATTTGAACAAAAGCATCCTATGCTCATACCAAAAAATAATCACTTTACAAGTCTAATCATTAGACATTTTCATAGGGTCAATTTCCATGCTGGGCAGGAACTAGTCTTATCCCTCATTCGTCAGCAGTTTTGGATACCTAATGGTAAATCAGCTGTCAGAAAAGAACTACACAACTGCGTAGACTGTTTTAAGCTTGTAGCGAAGCCAGTCTCTCAAATGATGGGTGATCTACCCATCGAACGAATCACCCCTTGTCGTGCTTTTGAAAAAGTAGGCATTGACTTTGCTGGACCTATCACGACAAAGTGCCAACATACTCGCAAGGCCAGCAACTTCAAATCGTACATCTGCCTCTTCATCTGCATGTGTACTAAAGCAGTGCACCTTGAACTCGTATCTTCGCTATCAGCAGCAGCATTTTTGTCAGCACTGCGTCGATTTGTGTCACGCCGTGGCTATCCATCAGACATTTATTCTGACAACGGTACAAATTTCGTTGGTGCTTCAGCTTACTTGAAGGACTTGTTTAAATTACTTCACAACTCTAATGTCCAGGACTATTCGTCAAGCAAAAACATTCAGTGGCACTTCATTCCTCCATATGCACCAAATTTCGGAGGTGTGTGGGAAGCCTCAGTCAAACTCACAAAGCATCATTTGCTCAAAACCTTAAAAGCGGCTGTGCTGAACTTTGAAGAGTTAGCTACAATCCTGTGCCAAATCGAGGCGTGCATAAATTCACGTCCTCTTTATCCGCTATCATCAGACCCTAAGGATCTCCAGGTGTTAACACCCGGACACTTTCTTATCGGGTGTCCCTTGCTTGAACTCCCTGATCACAGTCTAACTAACCAATCCTTGAGTCTTCATTCTAGGTGGTCTCTTCTGATGAAGTTGAAAAAGATGTTCTGGTCTCGCTGGCAGCTCTCCTACCTCAACACCTTGCAGTCCCGAACCAAATGGATGCAGGGCCAGAAAGACTTCACGGTAGGATCCCTCGTCCTACTCAAGAATCCAGCCTCTTTCAGCACCAGGTGGACTCCCGGAAGGATTGTGGCCACACATCCTGGATCTGACGGAATATGCCGTGTCGTCACTATACAGACTTCACGTGGAGTCATGACAAGACCAGTCTCTCAAGTTGCAGTCTTGCCCCTACCACCATCGACTACATCTTCCCGCCCCCCGGAGGATGTTAAGAATAGTTGACTCCTTTCGCCGTCCAGAGATGGCGCCACGAACTGGACTTGGTTTGCTAGTATCCGGAGTGATTTCGGGGGAAAACGACATTCCATTCGGATGATTCGGTTGTACTGGTCGCCATTCTTGCGATTATGTTTTAGTGTAATGTTTTTCTTTTATCCTACATGTAAAGGCATGAGTGTGTGTGTGAAGTAAATATATACTTGAAAAGTCGACTTGTGAAATCATTGAAGTGAATGATTAATACTCTTCAGCTATATATTTTTCATTCCGCTGTCCAAATACTTCCACAGTGTTCCTACGCCTAGCATGGAAAATGGCGGTAAGTCAAAATCCGTTCGTTATACAATTCATAATTGCATTCTACATCAAACTCAAAATCTAAAGTCTCATTCTCATTCATAACATATATATATATATATATTTATTCATCTATTTATAATTTGCTTATACACTGTCTCCGAAAGTTAAGTGTATAATATGAAGTGTAAAAATGTGAAAGTGTTTAAAAATACTAAAGGGAAGCCGAAAAGATAGATATTCCGTCTATCGCATATATGAGCTAATATGAGATATTAGTGTTAACCAATGATTGGATACATGCTTTTTTTGTTAGTGGTGTAATAGAACAATGAGAAGGATTATACGAAACTTTAAATAAATGGATATGATAGTTACTTGTGTAAACAACGAGGTCGTGCGTGTATATTTTAACTGTTTCGAAAGTAATGGTAACGGATCAAAGAATATAAATTGACTTATTTTTAAAATCCACAATCACTGGAATATTAAAAAATGAACGATATGAGCGTTTAGTTATATAAATGTCGCTCAGGACATACTTTTTAATTTGTAGAAATTGCGACAAAACACTTTCGAACCATTAACAGACAAGGCGTAAGGTCAGCCAAAAGTAAAAAGAACTATACAAGAAGTTCGGTATTTGGTGTAATCACGAGAGCAATACGTTTTTAGTTATAAAAACTCATAAAAGTGTAGACTTCTAACTATTTGTGTACCATGAATTTGTTTGTGAGGAAAAATGTCCATTTCTAATGGAGACAAGAATTTTGAAATGTAAATAGAAGACAGACAATGGAGTGATATGATGTTCTCCTATAAATAATGATTAAAATTAGAGACCGATTACCATTCGCAGAGTTATTTTTAGGAAACATGGGGGGGGAGTACATAAGAACCTTCAGTATCTCCAGAACGAGATCAGTAACTTTACGATAGTGTTTGGGTGTGAGCTGGCATGATTGTTGTTGGAACAGGGTACAGTTAGAAGATTCTGGAACTTCATATTAGTCTTCGATGCTACGCATCCACAGTTTGTGGACTACAACGAGACGCTTCACAATGCTAAACTAGCTGATATCTTCTAAAGTGAAGATATCCGGTGCATGCAGTGATCATTCACATTTCCAAACAAATCTTATTGAATATGTTTGGGATGTTCTCGTGCCAGAACGAAAGGATCCATTTAGTTAGTCTATATCATGGAACGTCACTGAGCTCAACACCATTCTAATGTAGAAATGGCAGAATCTGTCACCTCAATTAATATAGATTCTCTTTCGTTCATGGGACATAGCTATGATATTTGTATTGAAGCCAGAAGTTATCATTCTCTTTACAAACCAACTTTAGTTCTTTGTTTTCTATTCTTCCAGCGCAGGTGACTTTCATTCTTATTTTCACACCACACATTTTGTGTCCTTTTTAAATAAAAGCCATACATTTATTTTTATTCTTTCTTCTATTGTTCATTTCATTCAAAGCAGCTTTCAAACTAGGTACCTACACAAAATTTCATTCCACATTTTATCTTTTATTGCGCACCCGACATAAAGAAATTACCATTATTCTTTACCTTTGCACACATCAGTGTACTATATAGTCAAAAGACGTGTGAGCGATTTCCATTTGAAGTCGCTCGCATTGGCATAAAACGTGGGACCCCAACCCACGACCCCGAGATTTAGTCTCTTGCTCTTCCTACTGAGCTAGCCGGGCTGGGGTCATGGGTTCGGGCCTCACGTTGAGCACCATTGTGAGCGACTTCCCGTTGATGTAGCTCTCTCACCGTCCTACCTACCTAAGGATGTGGGGGGAAACAAAGCATGACCAGAAATTTCCATAATAATTATTAATTTTATTATTATTCAAGCACACCAATCAACCACAAGTTAAACTACAAAAGGATGCCTTAGGAGTAATATAAAGAAGCAATCAACCATAAGTGAACAAGCGCAAGTAATCAGTTTAATTTAACCTAATCTATCTTAGACTATAAATTCCCAATCCACTAATTTAGTATAGTGGTAAACTCCGTTCTTAACTCTAGTTGTGAAAAACAATTATTTGTCCCCTTCGTAAGTCCACAGCAGTTTCTCCGCTTCTTCTATCTTACAATTACAAAACCTTCATTTTATATAGTCAAACTAATTTCCATATCAGGGTTTCTTCTTGAGGGATGGCAGTGAATAAAAGTGAATGCTAGCCCAAAGTTTCCCCAAGAGGATTAGTGAGAAGGTCGCGTACAGATCCGTCTCAGACGCTTTGGATTTTAGATAATTTGACAACATTTTGGAGAAGTACTTGATAAATGTTTCTTAACTGTGGCCGTGTAATTGGGCAATTTGGGTCTTACCTCCAGAATAGCGCCCAACCGCCCATTGTACGCATTATCCAACGTGATATGGAAAGCGTACAGTGATCCGCATTCTCTCCTGATTTCTCATTAATTGAACACCCCTGGGATATTATTGCATACCGTTTGTATGCCCTTACACCCCCGAATTCATAAAATGATCAGTTTACTAATGGTTTAATGAAAATGGAGAGCCATCTCTCTGTATCTACACCCGTAATCCCATTGGTTCTGTGTCTAGATATGTTGCTTCGTGTATCACCACCTATGGAGGCCTTGAAACCTATTGAGCTAAAATTGTGCTCCTTCTGTGTTACGAGAACCATTTTGTATTTCTTGCTGTATCTTGTCAAGGGTCTATTCGTATTTTTCTCACTAACAATCCCTTTGGGAAAAAATGGGTTTATAAAATTTTTAATTTATTGAAAGCCTACATTAGAAGAAGAAGATGTGAGTATGTAAATTAAGACTTGTATATAAAGATTAAACTTTTGAGTTTGAAAGAGAGAGGTTAGATTACTACGGCTATAGCTGTGATTGATTAAATGTGAAGTGAGGCGTGGATACTTTGTAGCTGATTATTGTAATATTAAAATTGACGATTTGTCAATTAGGAATCAAGTTAGATTAGATCACTAAGAATTAGAAGATATTGCTTAGACGTCAGGGATCTGTTTATTTAAAGTCTTATCTAGGCTGCCTCGCTATTGTTTTCCATATTTGCTATTTGGGTGCATGTCTTAACTTTGGGTAGTAAAATTTGTCTTGTTGCTCGTATCAGAGAATAAATTGAAGTTTTATTGACTATGGCTAATCTTCCTTCTGACCCTCTCACACTAATGGATGGGATAACTCATCCCTCACAATCTAGTTGTCTAGTTTCTTCACTTCCTGGCCCCTACTTCTTAGGGAAGCATTTTCAAAGTTACATGGTGTATATTTAAAACTTATACTTGTCCAATAACTAACAATAATCTTATTTATCCTTTTTATTTGCAAAAAAATTGATAGAATTTGAAAACAACCTACATTTTTCAAAATATTTTACAATTTTAAAATCTGCAATTTTAAAACGCCACGACCGTAAGACTATTTATATTAAATACTTTCGGATTTGAACCTCGAGGCCTCCCCACCTAGTACGGTGGTTGTGACACTCGGCTTGTAATCGAGTGGGCTCGGGTTCGAATCCCGAATAAAGCATGGATATATATTCGGGAAAAGAAGTCGGACTTTCGCCTGAAATGGATTACCGTCTCGAATGGAAAGTAGCGCACCCCTTCTGTTCTATGCTGGGATCATCGTTTGTAATAAGAGTCTATATTCTTATTTGTTTGTATAGTAGGTTTTTATGTTCATCTGTCTTTCGTATGTATCCCAGTATGAAACATACAACACTAACCTCGAACAAATATAGTTACAATTGAGTCGTCAATCACACATATAAAGCACAAAAATAGTATTAATGTCAAAATTCTTACACGTAAAAATTCAAAGTAACCACCTGCATAACTAAATTAATTTTAAATTTCCTTTTAAGAACAATTACAATGGTTTAAAATAAAAGCGAGCACCACTTCAATAAATTGTGTCACTTTGTTCTTTTAAATATTCTACATTTACTATGAATATGAAAGCGTTTTCATCGTAAAATTACTTTAATAAGTTAGAGGACTGCGTTCCACTGGGAATACTATTCAACTAAATCTTTGATAAGCGGGCTTGCCGATTTGAATGCATTGGCTTTGAACCTTTTATTCTTTCAACATGGCACGATCAATTTCAGCAAATGGGAAATGCAATAATTAATAACCCGAGAATTCAAAATGTAAAATGGATTTTCATTTATCCTGTGGTGAATAGAGGGTGATGTAAATATGCAAATGCCACCTGCTGCGCTTACACCAAGCAAACAATGGCGCTGATGCAAATTCAAACAGTTTCTGAAAGCCGAACAGAGGATTTGGGATTTCGAATGGAACGGAGCACAAAAGGCGGGAAACTCGTTCGTTATTTTTTTTCGAACGTATGAATGTAGAATTGAAATTAAGTGCAACAAGAATTAATTTTTCTTAAAAAAAAAAGACAAAAGGTAAGAAAAACGTTTTCGTTTTGTCTGGGGGTTATTCTTTTTCGGTAACAATAGGACATGGAAACTGTAATATTAATTTTTAAAAAAAAATTTATCTTTGAACTATTTGAGTTTGAAAATGAGGGATTATGTGTTGTCAAATTTAAACGCTGAGAATACTAAGAACAAGACTGAGAATTCTTTGGAACAATAAAAATGTGGAATTTATTTTTCTATTATAAGATTAGAGATAACGTTTGTGAATAAATCCCATGAATAATAAAATAGAAATTGAATAAAAACTTAATAAGGAGTCTTCGAAATAATTTATTTAATTTTTCAATGAATTCGCTATTTAATAATTTCATTAGAATATCAATCGTTTTTATGTTAAATTTTAGTTTATGAAATTAAAGCAATTTTTTAGAAAATAATAATTTTATTTATATAGCATATTTTTTTAGAAAAACATAAAAATAAAAATAATTCATATTACTTCTTATAGAGACAAGAAAAAGGCTAATATATACAGTTATGTTTGATTTTTAATGCTAAACCATTGGCGCTCACAAGGGGGGGGGGGCTTGAGTACGGAGCCCCCCCAGACCTCGATTTTTCTCCCTATTGCTTATAATCCTATGTATGTAGTACGTAAAATTTAATTAAGTACTCATTAATAATTAATTTTATTAATTAATGCTAGTTATTTATTCAGTAATTAGTATAAATCCTTAATTAATATTTTTTTTACTGTTTTTGTTCTCGAAAATCGATTAAATCACCCCCCACCACCTTGAAAAATCCTGTGTGCGCTTCTGTACTAAACCATTCATGTATCCGACTCCTTGCAACAACTTTTTTTTAAAAAATGGAGAGTTTTTTTTTGTGGCTTTTAGATCTATTTAGTACATTTTAAGAAAAATATTATAAATTTAAGAGAAAAATACATTATTATTACTAAAATTGAAATAAATGTGTAAAATTTTACAAAAAACAACACAAATGGGGCCCATTCTGTACCAAAAGTTTATGAATAAATTAAAATTTTTAAATTTTAATGTGTTGCTATGTTATTTATTTTTGGAATGACCAACAGGATAAGAGATATTTTAATTTCTACAAAAACTAGAACACTTTATCTTAGTTATTATAGGAAATTGCTTAAAAAGACAGTGATTCTATTAACATAAGGGACTGTAAATTTTGTAATAAAACTGTGATTGATAAATCTGAAGGTTAAAACACTTCCACTATTATACAGAAAATACACAAAAAATTTCACTTATACATTTTCAAAACTTTTTTAGCAATCACTGTCCTCGTTTGAGCATTAAAAAAAAACACATTTCGAGTAAAACTCGTTTTAAAGTATGACATATCTTGTTTAAAGTAATGGCATCTGCTTTTACTAAAACACTTCTAGTTTTTATTCTATTGAGTAGAAAATAATAAACTTGGTATTTTTATAAAGCAAATAAGATGGTCTATAAAACAAAATCATAAAAAAATTGTCAATTTTTGAAAACTTCACAATTTTAGGGTAGTTTTAAAAATTAGATCTTTTAATCACCATAATAAAGAAGTATGATACAATATTAGGCAGCACATGTAAAAATTAAATGAGATTCAAGTACTGTTTCTGGAATATTAAAAAAATTCACTTTTCCATTTAAAAACTGATACTTTGAATAAAATTTGTGTTTTAAAGTTTACTTTTTTAGGGGGAAACATAAAAAAAGAAAGAAACAAGCCTTCCAGTAGTCGCATATGATGTGTAACATCTGACATGTTATCGTGGTAAATTCGCAATAGCAACTTAAATCCTGAAAAAAATGAATCGAGTATGATTGGAAATAATTTTCTATGGAATAATTATATCTTTAATGTGAACATTTTATTTATTTAACACAAGGAGTAATGCAAGTTTTTATCAAAAATAATTATTCTTATTCAACTTGGGGAAGAGTTGTAATAATAACTTATGATAACTAAAATATGACTCATATACTTGTGATTTCAAAGTATTTACAAACCGTTGAAAAATAGCGTCAATAACAGTACCACTATTAGTTGTCCAAACATTTCGATTTGTGTTCATTTCGATCTTGAGTTCATCATTCAAAAAAGCTATGAGTGGCTCGGCTTCTAGCAAACTGAACTTTAAAATCAAAACTCAAAATCATGGAAAGCGAGTGATAGTTTTTTAAAAGAGCAGAACCACCTTCAGTATATGGTAAAAGTAAAAAATGCAGGAAATCTTTAATTTTTTTAACCGTTTGATTCGGAAAAATGTATACGACCCCCGAAATCACTGTTTGTCCGTTTTCAAAAAAGCATTCTGCCGCACATATGTCCCAAATATCTTGACTAACAATACCCAGTCCACTTGTTTGACGATAAGTAATATCCATATGAGGAGCGACAACATGTGAGTTGTTCTGTTTGTGATAAATCGCAACACCAGCTGCTCTGTGGCCCGGTCGTTTAAATTGTACGCATCAATCGAAGTTAGTTATCGAAACACGTTCGTCATTATCTAACCACGTCTCTGCCAACATGAGTAACGTACATATATGTTTGGTGAGCCCTCAGACTTTGACAATTGAGCGTAAGGATCGCAAGTTTATCCTTGGTGAAGTCTAATAAGACTTGCTGGTATGTGCGAAGTGGATTTAGAGTCAAGTGCAAACGAAACCGAGTTTTTGAATTAGAATCTTTTGAAATGCTAAATTTAACAATATAAAAAAGACTGGTGGCTTGATGGCTACTAGAGTTAGACCCCACGTGGATATATCTTTACAAGATCTAGCTAAAAGACTTAGCTTCTTCTCTGATCCTAAAGTGAGAAAACAAAACAAAAACAAAGATCACACGACCTAGACCGCATGAAGGAGAAAAAACAGAACTTCACTGCGAGAGTAGCGAAGAGATACCACCAAGCACGCTGATTGGTCAAATTAAATAGCTTGCGCTTCCCCACCTTCCTGTTACGCATTTCCGTCCCTTTTCACGAAATTACTTCCACAAATCTCCACCAACCGAGAGGAAAGATGTTACACACCAAAAAAGGATAACATAAATTCTGAGTGAAATGAATTCAAAAAGAAAGAGAATAACGTCATTTCCTGAAGAAACATTTTCAATGGTAAAAAAAAAAACACATTAAGCTTCAAAAAGTATCGCGTAATCGATATAGAATTCGCTTGGTGTAATTGTTATAAAAAATGTTTTTTATTCACGTGTGTTCCAACCTCATTTCAAATCCAAAGCGAATATATCAAATAATAAGTAATTATCTCTTTTATTGACTTTTCCATCATGCAGAATGGTACTGGATTCTTGAATGAGAATTTTTCTTTTTTACACTTGAATGGCAAAAATGGTACCTCTTTTGAATTTTCTAAATAAGTCCTAACTAACATTATTTTTTAATCTATGAACAATTGGACAGCGCCATTCGAGATTTTCATTTCCTTTAATATAAATATTGCCACAGAGAATACCAATCGAAAAAGGATTGGAAGCACTCCACTTCAAAATGAATATTTTGAGGTGCGAATAGATGTATCAGAATTTAGTTGAATGGAAAAATATGATTTTTTGGTTGATTGACTTCAATTTTGTGATAGAAAGAGAATCGAGATGTGAGTTCGAATACGTATTCTTTATGTATAAGCTCGCTCTACACTGAAACATTTCAAAATATCAGTATTGTGCGATTGTAAAAAGCAATATGATTAGATCCAGTTTCTAAGATGGTAAATTTGTCTCTTAACGAAAATGATGTTTCAAGCTGGACTATTTTGAAGAATTTTGGGACTATTTAATCAATTTTACTTTTTGACTCATGACGTTTTGTAAGTTAGTAGTTTATACCTAAGTTAAAAGATATATAAAATGTTTCTATTTTTTACTATACAATTTCTTTAAACATTCACCAAACAATTCTGAACAGCTCTTTAAAAATGTTGCAGTTTGAAACGGTTCTTTAGTAATTAGAGTTAGTTTTATTAAGAGACACAATCTTTTTTATTTTTTGTTATATTGATTCAAAGTTTTAAGTTGAAGAAGTAGAAAAAAAAGTCTTATATATACACGGACAATAGTTTATTCTTTTGAATTATCATGTTTCTTTACTCGGTTTTGAAAAATTTTTCAATACAGGTCGATTCTAAAATAAGTAAATTGCAAATACTAAGAAAATTAAGAAAATTCTGTTAGATATAATAAAAAGAACTATCTTAATAACAGGCAAATTTTTTGGCAAAATTTAAAGAAATTTTTTCAGTCCAGTGAGGTTTAAGTGTTTTGTAAACCCTTTTAAATAAAATGAAATAAGAACATTGTACCTGATATAAATTTTTATTTGGTTCATTAAATATGTAGATGAATTTGTAAAATTCAGAATGCTTTATTAAACGAAAGAAAGTTATATTAAATGTAAAGAATTGCCAATATGCTTGACTGTGTGCGTGTGAACAAGCATATTTTTATATTCGAATAGGAATTTCTTTGTTAGAATTATTTTGAAAAGAAAACCAGTGGTTCTTAAATAAAGCTTCATTTCTTTGGAAATGTGAAATTATTTTTTTAATAAAAATCAATTCCCGAAATATGTTAGACAAAACCTTGATAAAACTTTTTAAGCTTCATTTCGGGGAATAAAACCGGACATAACTTTCTTCCAAATTAAAATTTTTTTAAAGTATGACTAACTTTTTAAAGTGTTAGATGATATTTTAATTTTTAGTATCAAAGTAAGTTTTTAATTTTAGAAGCAGAAATATTTTTACGTCTACATCTAGACCATAGGTTCTCAACGTGGGCGATAACGCCCCCTTGTGGGCGTTTGAGGCTTTCAGGGGGGCGTTGAGATGGCACAAAGGGGCTTGGGTAGATTAACCAAAAAAGACTAAAAAAACACGCTGATTATGTACTAAGAAAAGTAAACTTTAACACTGTTTACTTATGTTTATTGTATGTATTTAAATCATTCCATATCACATGTACGAAAATTCAGATATTTCCGTTGTACGGGAAGTGGATGAAAAACTTAAAAGATTACATTACATTCAGACGTACATTAAATTGAATGATATAATGAATTTTAATTTCTGAAGTGCACGTGTTGTCTTTGTCTGTGAGCAGTAGGAAACATGGTTCGTCCACTGCATTTCATTACGTATATTATCCAAGAAACATAATTAAATAGGTTAACCAGGAATTAACGTGATTCTTTAAGGGTTGAAACTGTCAACTTATATTTATTTTGAAAGCAATAGTTTATTATGAATTACTTCGTATTATCTAAGCCCCTGCCTATCTTTATAACAGATAATCTAAAAATCTTTTATTTCACTCTTTTAAATGAAGAAGAAATTCAGTAGCGTTTCAATTCCAACAATATTCTACCTATGACTAAAATATATAGTATTACACATTTAAATATATTTGTGGCAATAGATATTTCAGATTCTCAAGTAAAAAAACTGGGACTTTAGAAAAAAAATGAAATAAAAAAAATATATATTCTTTTAGTAATATGATATTTTTTAAAACTTAACTCTTGTTTTCACCATGTATTATGTACACTCTTATTTCTCCAGAGTGGGAAGGGGCGGTGTCGAAATAATTATTAGAAAAGGGGCGCCAGTTCAAAAAAGGTTGGGAACCTATGATCTAGACCCAGGGTGAGCATTACGTCGATCTCGATCGACCGGTGGACCGCCGAGATTTTGGGGTGACCGCCTAAATATTTTACCAGTTTGTAATTACTATATGCGGAAAATTCAAGATTGGCTGACAGAACGCAGACTAAGCTTTCTACTGACTATAACAACAAAAACTAACTTTAGATAAAAATGTTTTATTTTTATAATGTATTTTAAATTGTTTGATTTTAGATGTATCATTTGATATAATTATATTTGAGGCTTTGATTTTTAGATTCTTGCTTTTTGCTTTAAAGCGGTTTTAAAAGTGTCTTTTTTATTTTATAGTTCTGTAGGTAAGTACATATTCCGTACTTATTATAATAATAACCTTCTTTCTCCTTACCTTACCACACCTACGAGATAGAGCAGTAGCGCACATAAGCATTTTTAAAGGGAAAGGGGTCGAGGATTGAAAATCTACTATTCTCGTATCATACCCCAAACATATTTTTCTGATTTTGTCGATTGCCGGGAACAAAAAACAGTAAAATAAATTACTTAATAAATAATTAACATTAATAAATAAAAATTTGCTATTTTCAAATACTTAATACATTTTACGTACTATATACATGGGACTATAATGAATCGGAAAAAATTGAAGGGTTATGAAGGAAGGTCTGAACCCGTAACCTTTCCCCGCCCTTGTGTGCTCCACTGACATTGGGTGGACCTCAACTCCTTGAAAAAATTAGAAGTAGCCCGCACCCTGGAAAAGTCTGCCCACCCCTGATCTAGACAATATAGTTAGATTTGTTGAAGGCCACCGCTATGAACTATTTCGATGACGTAATGCGTGGGTGGAATCTGCAGAGAAGAGACTTTTGCCGATTGGAGACAACTTTATTCTTAGAACCTCTGCTTTATGTTAACTGATTATTGCGCAGGGTTTTGTAATATATATGTAGATGCTGTGTCTATGAAGTGATATCCGTATTAAAATTTGATATAGAATAATCCCTGTGTGATTATTGCTTGTTGTAACCCAGTAAGTTCAACAACATTTGCTCTGTATAGAAACAACGAAACAACCCCTGAATGGATATCAATAAATAATTCTAGCATGAATGGAAGCATGGTAGGTTTCATTTTCTTTTTTATTTAGTTTTGCATAAAAATATTCTTAATTCAAAAATAAATTTAAAAAGAGAAAAATGAAAAATCTGGTTGACTTTCATTTCAATTAGAATGTATATCAGTGGAAAATAGAATGTTAATGTGGCTCGATGACAAAATGAGCTTATTGACGTTAGTAGAGGAATTACTTTTCAAAAATCTGAATTTTACTGCTAAATAAACCTGCAGCTAATTAAGGTGTACTCTCTTCTTTTTTTATTTCTCCAATTATAATTCTAATCCAGTGAAAGTTCTCAGGAAAAAATATATATAAATGTAAAGGATAATTAAATTAGATCTAAAACAAAATCCCCTAATTACAATTTAACTTTTATTTTCCTTAAGATCTTCCAGTCTTAATTTAAACACAATTATTTCTCAGAACAGATATTCCAAACATAACACTTTTAATCCCAGTTCATTTTTTTTTATGGTCTCCATATGTCATCCTTCGCTTTCTAATCGAAAACAAACTCTATTTTTATAGCGAGGTAACACGAGGAGTTATTTCCAATTTTTTTAAAAAAAAATTAGAAATAATTTTAAAGTGCAAATTGTTAAATCTTAAATTAAAGTTCTCAAATGATTTAAAGCTATTGGTCCAAAATTTTTGAGTAAAAATTTCACAAATGTGAATTTTGAAGTTGAGAAAATAATTTTCCTGAATTTTTAAATAATTTACGTAGAAACATTTAAATTGTACTTGAAGTGAGTTTAAGAAAATTAAGAAAATACTACATGAAAAAACACAATTACACTGATAAGTTGTCTTAGAGTGAATTTGAAGGGAAAGAGAGAGAGAGAGAGAGGGTGAGCTCACTTTACATTCGAAATAATAACTTTAAAATTAGCATCAGACTTATATATATATATACACTTGCTATAGAAAAAGTCTGCGTTCACCTACTACTGCTTACATAAACAACGAAAAAAAAAGAATTTAGAAACTGGAATTTGAAATTTTTTAAAAATTATATTTCATTTAATTCATTTCATGTACTGAGAATAACTAAAGCAAACTCGGTTTGCTTTCATAGCTTTTAAAATAAAGACAGGTTTGTAGCGATACTAACAAAAATCAAGTAGAAAAAGTCTGCGTTCACTGTTTTAGAAGTAACTATAAAAATTATTTAAAAAGGATAATGAGCTATTTAATAGATGGTTGAGATAACCCCGTCTTTTGAGAACCTCCTGAAGTCGTTTCGGCATTGAATTATTTAGTCTAATGGTTTCATCAGTGCTTATCTTTTGACATTATCTATTTGACATCTCTTCAGCATATCCTTGCTAGATATATTGTGTTGACGAATCCTAGGCTCCAACAAATCCCATAGGTGTTCTGTAGAATTCAGATCAGGTGACTGCGTGGGTATATGCAATTGTTTTGGGATATTATACAAGAGCCTAAGTTTCTCAATCTCAGCGGTATGCTAAGAATCGTTGTCGTGTTGGAAACGAAACGACGATCCTAGGCCGAGTTTGGTGGCATATTCCTTTAAATTGTTTTTAGGACATCAAGATAATCATATTTGTTCATAATTGATTCGATATACTCCAACTTGCCAACACCATTACTCGCCATGCACTATAACCCCACACTATAACTGCACCGCCACCGTATTTTACCGTTGGTACTAAATGCTCTATTTGAAGCGCTGTACAAGGCTTTCTGCATACCAATTTACGATTTTTTATGCCAAAGATACAAAATTTGCTCTCTCGGAGAATATCATAGTTCTCCAGAACTCTGGAGGCTTATGTATATGCTCTTTCGCAAAAGCTATCCGTTGGTCTTGGAAATATAAGACTTTTTGTGAGCCACTTGACTACGGTTTCCGGCCTTTTTCAAGATTTTTCTTGCAATATCCGCTCAAATGTTTTCCTTAAATTTCTTGTGAATGTATGTTGCTGTTTGAGTTGGAGTCAAATGCGGATTTTTTTTCACTACGGATATCATGCTTCATTTTTCACTGATTCTGAGTTTAGATGGACGACCTGAACGAGGTTTGGATGTGTAAACTTCTGAAGATTTTAAGTTATAAATAACACGCTGGATAGATGAATACTGCCATTCAACGGATCTGGTTATCTTTTTCCATCTTCCCACATTTTCACAATGATTTTAAGCTAAATGATGCTAATTTTCTGCTGTTTATTTTCCATGTCCTTGAATTGCTTCGTATCTCACAAAAACATAAAAATTATTGCGTTACCACTTTCTTAAGCTATTTTACTTGATAACTGAATACAAAAAATCTACTAAACTTTAACGCCTGTTGATAAAAATTCCAGGAATCAAGAATAGTCAAATAGTGAACGCAGACTTTTTCTGCCTACTATTCGTGTGTTTTGCTACAAAACTTCCATTATTTTAAGTAATTTTAGTTCAAAATTAACGAATTCTTTTTTGCATGCTCAATATTTAAATAGTAGTAAACAAATTCATGAAACTTTGTTAGAAAGAAAATTGCATTTCTATTAAATTTTAGCTTTGCTGTTTGATTTCTTACGGGTGAACGCAGACTTTTCTATAGCTAGTGTATATAGATATTATATATATACAAGAGGTGATCAAATGAAAGGGTACGAAACGACACGGTGGGTACAAATATAGACTTTATTCAAAATATACACCATAGGCCTGAGCACAACGATCCCACTGATGAACAAGCCGCAGGATTCCTTGTTCCCAGAATTCCTGTGGCTGTGACGAGACCCAGTCCTTCACAGTGTCCTTGAGTACGTCGTCCGAGTTGAAGCGCTTTCCTTTCAGGTGTTTCTTCAGTGGACCAAGCACATGGAAATCGCAGGGTGACATGTCCGGACTGAAGGACGGATGGTCCAACGTCTCCCATTGGAACTTGTCCAGTTCCATTTGTGTGACTCTGGAGACGTGTGGACGCGCGTTATCATGGAGCAGAACCACAGCCTCCGTGAGCAGCCCCAGTCTTTTGTTCTTGATGGACCTGCGTAGGCGTCGGAGTGTCTCACAGTACACATCGGAGTTAATGCTTTTTCTGTGCTCGAGTAATTCTGTGCTCGCATCATTTGGACGCCCCTTTTTATAAGAGCCTTTGCTCTCTCCTGCGCATGCGGGCACCCGCGCATGATCCGATCCCAGTCAGAGTCTCCAATGGCATCCCGAGATGTCTCGCTACATTCTCCCTTGGTGGAATATGCAAATATTTAACTGTTTCCTTTTTATGTCGTTTCGTACCTTTTCATTTGATCACCCCTTGTATATATATATATGGGCATTTCCACATATACCGCTCTTTACAGGGCGCTGGCGACGCGAGCCACCAACCAGCGAACAAGAGGAAAGAAGGGAGAGCGAGCGATCGGAGATGCGACGCGCAGGTCGGATATCCAAAGCTGCTGAAAAGAAAGCAACCGGGAACTAATTGGCCGTGTAGGGACCAGCTGCCCAATACTAGAAAGAGAGTCACGTGAAGGTGACACACCCATCACCTGAATTCCATAAGCCATCTTGAACTACGCTAGAACAGAGTATATTGTGAACTGGTTGTGTGATAATTGGGATGTGAATACAAGACTGAGAAACTATTGTTGAGTGCAAGAAGTATTTGTCTAAGCGTTATTAATTATATATCTGTGTAGTAGTGTGTAGTCCTGTAACAAGTGTCCACCATTAAACATTAGTTTTAGGCAAAACTAGTGTCGTCAATTTAAATACCCCTAGAACTCCGTGCCATAACCCCTTATATATATATATATATATATATATATATATATATTATATATATATATATATATATATATATATATATATATATATATATATATGTGTGTGTGTGTGTATGTGTGTTTGAAGTCAACATCAAGCTTTTTTTAAGCAACATAAAAACAGTTTTATTTAGCAATCAATCGACAGATCTTAAGTTGAGAGAAAATGGAGGCCAAGCGAAGTTTCATTGGGTTTACCACTTATGTCCAGAATTGTTAAGTACCCTTTTTAGTTTATGTGTTCTACTTGAAAGTTAAAGATGACATATGAAGGCTATAAAAAGTAATAATCTGGAATTTAAAGTGTTCGGAGAAATAATTTGGTGTTTAATTTAAGATTTGAAGATGTAACAGAAAATAAAAATCAGGTGGTGTATAGGGGATTTAATTTTAGATCTAATTTATTTATCCACACGCACACGCTATAACTCGAAATAGATTTAATAGTTTGTGAAAAGTTGATTTTTGAAATTCCTTTGAATCATTATTTTCTCCAATAATCATTTTACACATAAATTATATGCTTCTTTTTGTGAAAACTTCTTTTATAACATGTGTATACGTAAAATTATTTAATGCTGTGAACAGTTGTTCCTATATTTCATATTTTTTAGTAGTAGAAATTGTAGATTTGTAAACATAGAATAGAACAGGAATAGATTTGAGTTATATAATTGACTATACATCGTGATTATTTTTAGTTTTATATCAGCCATTCCTAAGAGATATCGTATCTCAAGACACCTGACAACAAGAGCAAAAGTCAATTATGTTAGTTTTTCTTTAGAAGCGTTCTGATGCAACACTTTTGTTTCAGTAAGAGGGACAAAAAAAATCACTTACATTTGATAAAAATAAAATTCAAACAATTATATTTTATTACATTTTATGTTTCGAGAAAAATTGTCTTTTTTTTTCACCTTTTACTTAAGGTATGTGACTACGTTCGGAGCACTTTTTTTGAAATATATAAATTTTCAACTAAATACACTTTTTTTTATTTGAAATGGAGCATAAAACTAGGAATTCAAGTACAATTTTCACAAAATTAAAATAATTTTGGATATATTGGGAATTTTGAGTGAAATTTTAGCGAAAAATTGCAGTTACGGAAAGGCTTGAATTGAAAATTCTAATTAATATATTCAAATAATATTTATGCAATACATAAATACAATCATTATCTGTGCTTAGAGCTATAAAATGTGTGATACTTTTGAAAAGTTTTTGAAGTATGTCATTTTTTATTCAAGAACTCAATTTTTTACAAAAAATTAATGTTATTTTCTCACAAAAAGTGCAATAAAATACATAAATATATACACAGAGATTAGATTATAATCTAGACTGTAGAAAAAACTAAATAGACCATTTTCTGAAAATTTTAATTCAATATCTTAGAAAGAAATCCTGTAGTGAACTTTACCATGAAGCAAAAAATTGAAAAACATAGTTTCTAAAAAAATGCATTTAAAGGTTTTAATACAGTATAAAAAATTTCTACGAATTGTACATTTTTTAAACTCACCATATTTATGGTTCAAGATCTCTTTAGCTTCATGTTTAACTAATGTGGGCTTTTTTAAAAACTTTTGCAGTTTTATGGAGAGTTTTATAGACTATAACAATTGTCATTTTTAGTGAAATGTTGATGAAAAATCGCATTTGCAGAAAATTCTAAAGAATGTATTCAAATAATATTTATACAGTACGTGAATAACATCTTTATATGTGTTAGGAATTAAAAGATTTGTAATACTTTTAAAAGTTTCTTAATTATGCCAAATGTTAGGAAAACAGACGATTTTTAAAAAAATTAATGATCCTTTTTCATAAAAAAGCAATAAAGTACATAAATATATACACATAGACTAGATTTTGATTCATAACACAGATATAACTAAATAAAACATGTTCTGAAAATTTCAATTGAATATCTTACAAATATTTTGAGTAGGGATGTACTTCCGGTTTTGTAAACTCCATTTCTGGTTTACTAATTATGCTATAACTTTGCTTCTAAGTATCGTAAAAATAAAACTAGAGTGTTTTTAGAATCTTAAATTTATGGGCTATAAAATAAAAACATAAAATCAATTTCGAAAATTTTCCCCCAAAACGACGAATTTTGGGTAGTCACATACCGTAATTAAATGATCTAAATTATATTTGATGGAACAAAAGAAATACACACAAAATCAGCAAAACTGAGGAAAAATACAAATGGCTCCTACGTTATATCTTTTATTAAAAAGGCGATAATTAAGACGCAGTGAAGAGAGATATAAAAATTTCTGTATTAAAAATACGACATAATTTCTATTATCTGACTACATAGGATATGTATAAACGATACGGAACTTACGCATTATACAAAAAGGTCAATACTTTGTTAATTTCCACTTGTTTTAAAAGAAACATCTCTTCTTCTAGAAAACCAGTATCGCTACAAAAGAATTCTTTGATCTTTCGCTTCTCCATATGTATAAATAAATAAATAAATATAATGTTCAGGACTAAAAAAAAAGGAACACCTTTCTTTCCATACTTTGTTGAGAATGCGATGATCCGGCGATAAGAAACCAAAGGTAGGTAAAGTATCTCTTCAGTTCGTATTCACGCGTCTGCTCCATCAAAGGAACACCTTTCACGTTCACAGAAAATCTTGAAGAAGCACTCCTCTTTTTCGAACGTTACGTTTCGTGCTCTATGATTCTAGGGAAAAATATCCCGTTTGTTATCTGAGAGGCGGTGATACTCGTCCTGAGATTCCCTATCGACATACATCACCAATATTGCGCATGGAAGAAAAATTCGATTATGTTTTTCGCGTTTGTGTTATGGTATCCAAATTATCTAGCTAGTTTTTTTTGTTCTTTGCTGGTAGGGAAGAATACATATCTTTGATGCTTTCTTGAGTCACAGATTCATGAGTTGGTACTACTATTTTCGGACAAAACTGTCGATGTAAAACTTGTTAATCGTGCAAAAGCAACACGGGAAGTTTGTGAACGATCTTTCGGCACACTTTGTATGTGATTAATATTCAATTGCTTTAGGACATAAAAAAAATTAAGAAAACAAAAATCAGAAGCATGGCGTTTTTAAAATAGACATCGAAATTTTTAATGAATTTTTGATATAAGTTGGTGAGTTTGGGCCGAGTGTTTGATTTGAACCTCTAAACTCACAATCTGTAGCCACAGCCACGCACACATTAGATGACTGGAACGAGAGAAAACGAACTTTCATCGTGCGAATCGCATTTACTGCTATTCAGTGCTCTTGGCGACTTGGTAAGAAAAGGGGTCACTCATAACCTTTCCTAGGAAAGGCCTTTTTGCTGTTCATGAACTTTACTGAACGATACATTAAGAATAATTTTCAGCATTGCTACAATTGATTTACATCTTTGGTAGGAAAAAATATCATTTGGTATTTTTTCCATTGGGGAATTGGTAGATGCAGGTTTGATTGACCCGTGCGTCGTAGCTGTTGTACATCACTAAATGAAGGATAGCTTTGCAATAATGTTTCTTTATATAACAATACGAGGTTTCTAGTTACTATGTTGACCTCGTAATATTTTATCTAGTACAGGGGTGGGCAGACTTTTCCAGAGTGCGGGCTACTTCTGATATTTTCAAAGAGTTGCGGTCCACCCAGTGTCAAAGGCGCACACAAAGGCGGGGGACGGGTCCACGGGTACAGACCCTCCCTATCATAACCCTTCATTTTCTTCCGATTCACTATAGCTCCATGTATATACAGTACGTAAAATGTAATTAAGTATTTTATATTACTAATTTATTCAGTAATTTATTTTTTACTGTTTTTTGTTTCCGACAATCGAAAAAAATCAAAAAATATGTTTGGCTGCGTATTGGGGTATGATACGAGAATGGTAAACCTTCAACCCTCGACCCCCTTCCCTTTAAAAATTCTTGTGTACGATACTGTCCAATGTAGTAGGTGTGATGAGGTAACAAAAAAGAGGTTATTATTATAACTCAATAATAAGTACGGAATATGTACTTATTTACAGAACTAAAATAAAAAAACAACACATTTTTAAAACCGCGTTTAAAGCAAAACGCGATACAAACTTAATAATAATAGCCTCAAATATAATTATATCAAATGATACATTTATTATGAAACAATCCAAAATACATTAAAGAAATAAAATATTTTTATCTAAAATTAGTTTTCGTAGTTATAGTCGGTAGAAGGCTTAGTCTGCGTACTGTCAGCCAATCTTGCATTTTCCGTATACAATTATTAACTGGTAAAATTTTTAGGCGGTCCACCGGTCGATCGGCATAATGCCCACCCCGGATCTAGTACATTAATGTAAATCAATGTATTATCGAGAGAAGTAGCATTTCTTTAAAAAAATATGAGATTCATAGCATTCTTTTTTAACCAATGTTAGCAGGGAAAAGAATCATAGAAACAAAGCGTATTTTTCGACGTGACGTGCTGTATCGTATTGTATATTTTTACCGACTATATTTCAATAAATGGTGAAACTGGCACAAGAGCAAAATACGTAGTTTTGTAAATACTAAAGACATATATAAGCAATATAATGTCATAATTGTTTGCGGCCGCGGTAACCAAGTGGTCAAGGTATCGGATCGTAGCTGCCATGTCATGAGTTCGAGTGAAAGAGAATTACTTCGCAAATGTATTATTTTAATACATGACTTTAAAGTTCTGTATAACACATTTATACTGAATAATATGTGTACAAGTTCTGCACAGGTGTCGATAGCTTACGAAATATTTTTAAATACGAAAAAGGGTTCAACGAATTTTTACCAACGCATAGCGACTTCTTTATTCATCCTCGAACAAACAAAACACGAAAAAGGGGGGTTGTTCCATTTCTCCGTACAAGAGGGGCGAGGTGAACAGGGATGATGCAATAAGTCCATAACAATATGTACTTTTTAAAAATATTTTAAAGTAATTTTAAACAATGTACACAGTTGTTGTTTTATTACATTGTTTACAAATTAGAATGTGTTAGAAGAAAATTCAGAAGTTTTTTCTTACGCTCTTGATAATTCGAAGTTTTTCATTGGTCCCTTCAACTTCGAATTATCGAGAGAGACAGAGTCGACTGTATATCACTTATTCAAATAATTCATGATCATTCACTTCGTGGTAGTCAAGTGTTCATAGTCGCAAAATCGTGGACGGCATTGTTAACTCAAGGGTTTGAGTCCTAGTGTTAAAGATGATCTGCCGTGTAGAAGGGCTGATACACTAAAAAATCAGCCGAAGTTCAAATCCCTTACGATGACGTTGTGTGGAAGTTTTAAGAGTAATATATTAACTTAAAAAGGTGCCACTCTCATCACTTGACCGAAGTTTAAAATTACGAGGTCCGTCTCGACAGTCGAGGCAGTTTCGAAGTACGAAGGTAATGAAAAAGAAATCAAAAATCCTATTATCAAAACTCTTTTTATGAAACCTGAGTTAGGGGATTTTTAACGGAGGATGTGGAAACTTTAGGGATATTTTCCCCTCTTTTAATTTATCGAATCTTCAAAAATGACAAATGAAATAATGATCAGTCTAAATCAGTAACTAATATAATATGATAAAGAATGTAAGTATATACCATATTTATTCGAATCTAAGCCGCACTTTTTTCTCCTATGATAATGCTACTGCAAATCCGGTGCGGCTTAGAATCAAAGGCGAAAAAATTCGATGGATAG
The DNA here is from genome assembly GCA_019973975.1 of Trichonephila clavata. NCBI lineage: Eukaryota > Metazoa > Arthropoda > Arachnida > Araneae > Nephilidae > Trichonephila > Trichonephila clavata. The sequence goes on along the minus strand of BMAO01009677.1, from coordinate 128,649 downwards.
AAGGAAATTGAACATGATACTGACAGAGTAATTACAGGTTCAAGCATGTATTTAAAAGTTTTTATCACTGGTAAAATAAATTAATTATTCACTTATTAGTTTTCATTTTAATTATTTTTAAATTTCGTATATTTCGGTTTTTGATAAACCGCTTTATACTATTTTTTTAAAAAAAATCTTCCACAAAAACGTATTGAGAATTTGAGGTGCTGTTTAGAATAGGTGGTGACTGATATATCAATAAATTCGGTATTATAAATAATTTATTACTGCATTATGTTTAATGATTTTTATTTCATAAATTTATTGGTAACTTGAAAATTACACAATGGAGAACTACTGGACATAAAAAACAACTTTAGTTCACTCTTACAAAAAATACCCATCAGAAAATAAAGGCTTGTGGAAGCAGATTTTTTTTACAGAAAATTATTGCAGAATGTTACTGTAAGAAGCCCTAATCCCATTCTGGTATAAATAAGCAGTTTTCCATTTTTTGTCCATTTCTTTTACACTTATTTAGCCGTATTATTTGAGATGGTGCAATATAATACTTATTATAATTGTTTCCCCGACCATCTTAAAGTGTGTCTAATATTGTTCTGAATCCCACTATGTAAAAATACCCGCTGTATGTGAAAGTTAATATTGAAATATTGGATTTTATTTATAAGATTCTTCGCACGGGTGAATTGAAGAATTAAAAAATACAGATTGAAGGATAAAGAAGTTTTTAATGAGTTAATTTTACGTGAATTGCGAATTAAACAAAAATAGGCTTTTTGCATATCTCAGCTAAGCAAAAAACCATATTTGTTAAATTTTTAATAGCTAATAAAAAGGAATTTTTTAAAATATATAATGTCCTGTAACTTTCTTGTAGGTCAATTTTTGAAAACACCTTCCTAAGCCGATCTCTGCTCAGCAAAAGTAACACATTGTTACAAATTTTGTGTAATGAACGTTTAAAATAGTGTAAATAATTTATATTTGTCTGTTGTATTTATTTTACGTTAAAATTGTAATATTCGCAAGCAACGCCCTTCCTTACATTATGATGGCGATTCAATGGAAAGGTAGCGAAATGTTGGTGATAGAGCCAAGTTGGCATCATTTTGGCGACCATTTTTGGCGACTGTTGGCAACTTGGCGATTGAATGAACGGTGCAGAAGTTGCTTTGCTATAGTGTCACCTGGTGGGGAGCTGCAACAAAGAGGGTAGCACAAAAACCTTCCCCACAAAAAATACATATACATGCCAATTTTCATAGTGATCGGTTGAACGGTGCTGGAGTGAAGCGATTTCATATATACAAATATCCACTGTTAATTTTTTAGATAAACACACATTTGTGCAGTTCTGAATTTTATTGTACCTACACGATGAAAAAAATTACGCTGTGTGGGGGGAGGGGAGAGATTTATATACACATTTATAAATCCAAACAGGATCCAAACCTAAGACATTTGTAAATAAATTGCAGCGAATATTGCACATGAATCCGCTTGGCTATTCACTTGCTAAACATGCAAATAAATATTTTAAATATGCAATTCATTTGAAAATATCCTCATGAGAGATTTTTAACGAAATATTACTTTTAAACTTTTCAGGTTAAATACTGAAATCCGTGCTTTCCTCTTTTCTTTAAACATGGATCAGTTCTAGAATATTTCGAAAATGCGACAGTAAACATTCGAAAATTCAAATTGAGCTTCCTTTCATCCTTTGATATCGAGATGCTAAAATTTACATATAACTGACATTCTGCCGTGTACATCAAGCAAACAATATCATCTGTGTAAATCTAAATGTTTTGATACGACTAAATCCGAAAGGAGAGAGTTGAACATTGAAAAAGAGCGAAATCTCTTTCCATATTATATTTTTACATATAAGGGGTTTCAGGGGTGTTAATTTTGTCTCGAGGGGTGAAAATATAAACAATTTTCAAATGGATATAGATCTTTTAATTTTAAATTAAATACTTCGAATCTTTTACGCTTTATTTACAAAAGTTTATGGTTTCAAAAAAGTAAAAAATGATTGAAATATAATCATACTTTTAAACATTATGAGCATATGCAAATAAGAAATAATTTTGTAATAAAAATTAAGTAAGTTTTGCGTTGCGTGCGCTATTTTCTAAAATAGTATCCTTTGATGTATAAAACTTCCTGGAATTATAAAATGTATCATACTCTTCAAACCCTACTAATTTAAGAATAATCTTTTGTATTTCAAACTGTTTGAAAAATATTAAAATTAAAAAAAAATAATTTTGAAAATGTAATTTTTTTTATTCTTTAAAAAACATAATTTATTATTCTATTTATTCAAAAATATTACAGTGTAATAAGGATACACATTTAAATTTATAAATCGACTTATTGCTAGTAATTAAAGCTACTATTTTAGAAAAATAGCATGCAGAACGAAAAACTTAATTAATATTTCTTATAGAAATATTTCTTATTTTCATATGCTTATAATTTTTAAAATTAGGATGATATTTTAAACGTTTTACACTTATCTGAAGCCCCATTCCTTTATAAATAATGTGTAAGAGATTCGAATTGTTTAATTTTAATTTCACACAAAGAGTTATATATATTGGAGTATTGTTAACATCCCTGAGATCCCATAAGTGACAAATATGAAGCACTAGATGTGTAATAACAAATATCGTAAAGCGGCGAAAATAACCAGATATATTTATATTTCCCTTAAGTGATATTTTTTTACGAGAACGCTCATTTGTTACGATAAATTCTAATTCTTTTGTGAAATTAATTTCGTTAGCATACGAGTGCAAAAATGATCAAATGAAATTTTTCAGAGAATTTAAGTTATGTCAGAAATGTTTACTCATAATTGATACTAGAATAATAATGGGAATTCTCTAGAGAGAGATATTTGAAAACATGCAGAGAGACAATGAGATTGAATTTAATTTGCATAAACATTGTTTTTACATTTAAAATAAGGATTTTCATCACAGCTTACGAAATAAAGCGGAACAATTTAATAAACATTGACTAGGCCCAGATAGCATACTTGGATATGCATTTCTTCTAAAAGAATTATTAGTCAACCAAATAAGAAAGTGTATTTAAGAAAAACCAATATTTTTGACAATTAAAGACTATTTCTTAAAACGAGTGGATATTCAGTCAAATGCATTTTGAAAGTAATGTTTCTACTTAATTTTCAAGAAAATTCAAATTTATTTACAATTGACTAAATACCAAAAGAAATATCAATAACTATTTAAAAAAGCAATATGTGATACACGAAAAGTTTTAAAGTTTTGATCAAGTGGATAAATATGTTATCATTTTACTTACAGGGAATTTTCTTATATTCTTTTTAATATAATTTAAGACAGTTTTATTGAGATAAGTTGATATAAGAGGTGTTAATATAGATTAATGGATCTACACCCTTGGATATCTAACTAAATTGTGATCATTTTTGAAGATGAGAAATATTTTTTCACAGTAAATTGATATATTCCGATTTTTTAATTTGTGAAATCTATATATATAAAGGAGAAAAGCGACTCACTGACTGACTGACTGACTAATCACGAAATCTCTGGAACTATTCAACCTACAGACTTGAAATTTGGTAGACATGTTCCTTTGATAGAGTAGACATCAGCTAAGAAAGGATTTTCCGAAATTCGAAACGCAAGGGGCGTTACGGGGGTTAAGGGCTTTAATAATAATTGTTTCCATGTTTAAACTACTTGATGTACAATCTTAAAATTGGGTAAGCGGATTCCTTTCAGAGAGTAGAGATCTGCTACAAAATGAGTTTGCTGAAAATCGACCCCCAAGTGGCGTTGCAGGGGCATAGGGGGCGTTATAGATAGTTATTTCCATTTTAAAACTATTTGACGCACTGTCTTTAAATTTGATATATAGATTCCTTTCGTAGAATAATGATCAGTTACAAAACCGGTTTTGTGAAAACAGACTTCTAAGTGGCGTTGCGGGGGATTAAGGGGCGTAATAGATAAATATATCCGTTTTTAAACTACTTCACCTAACTGCTTGAAAATTGGTAGGTAAGTTTCTTTCCTGGAGTAAATATCCGCTACAAAATGGGTTTCGGGAAAATTGACCCCCAAGGGGTGTTGCGGGGGCGGGGTTTAAGGGGCGTTATAAATTCCGATTTTTAAGTTATTAGACGTACAGTCTTGAAACTTAGTAAGCGGATTCCTCTCATAGGGTAGAGATACGCTAAAAATGGGTTTCGTGAAAATTGCCCCCAAGTGGCGTTGAGGGGACTTAAGGGGCGTTATAGATAATTACTTCCATTTTTAAACTATTAGACGCACAGTCTTTATATTTGATAAAGAGATTTCTTTCATAGAGTAGAGATCAGCTATAAGAAGGTTTTGTGAAAACAGACCTCTAAGTGGCGTTGCAGGGGAATAAGTGGCGTAAGAGATAAATATTTTCGTTTTTAAACTAATTGACCTACCTGCTTGAAAATTGGTAGGAATGTTTCTTTCATGGAGTAAATATCCGCTACAAAACGGGTTTGGAGAAAATTGACCCCCAAGGGGTGTTGCGGGGGGTTAAGGGCAGATATAAATAATTAATTATTTTTTTAAACTATTGGACTCACAGTCTTGAAATTTGGTGAGCAGATTCCTCTCATATGATAGAAATACACTGCAAAATGTGTTTTGTGAAAATCGACCCTAGGTGGTGTTGCGAGGGGTTCAAGGGGCGTTATTGATAATTTTTTTGCATTTTTAATTAATTGGACGCACAGTCTTCAAATTTTGCTAAGCAGATTCCTTTCAGAGTGCAATTCCCCTACAAAATGGGTTTTGTGAAAACAGACCCAGAAGTGGCGTTGCGGGGGCTCAAGTGGCGTTACAGACAATTATCCCCATTTTTAAACTGTTAGACGTACAGTCTTGAAATTTGATAAGCAGATTCCTTTCGTAAAGTAGAGAACCGCTACAAAATGGGTTTCGCGAATATCAACTACCAAGTTTAATTTCGGGAGATTAAGAGGCGTAATCGTAAATATTTCCATTTTTAAACTACTTGATCATCCTGCTTGAAAATTGGTAGGCATGTTCCTTTCATGAAATAGAGTTCCTCTAACAAAGAGTAAAATGAAAATTGACCCCAAAGATGTTTGCGAGGGGTCAAGAGGAGTTACAGAAAAAAATTCCTGTTTTTAATTGTTAGACCCATATACTTGAAATTTGTTAAGCATGTTTCTTTTGTTGAATAGGGATCCACTAAGAATACATTTTAAGCAAATCAAGTTCTGGGGGTTGCAGGGGGTTACTGGGACGTATTGACAAAAAAAATTACTTTTTTCGAGCTACAAGGACTATAATAATGAAATTTGGTTTGCATTTTTCTTTTGTTGAATTGAAATCCGCTAAGAGCAGTAATTTTGGAAAACGGCTCTCAACGGGATTACGGGGATATTTATAGTAAAACTTTTGCTTTTTTCTGTTAGATTTAGACTTGAAATTTGGCTTGCATGTTCAATTTACGGAGTAGAGATCCACCGAAAATTGGTTTTGCGGGAATCCACTTGGTTTTTGAGTTACGAAAGAGCAAACATCATTCTATGCTTCAATTTTAGAGATTTTTAGAAAATACAAATTAGATGAATTCTGCCCTTTTTTTTATCAACAGGTGACAGTTACAGGTATAAGTATATTTTTCAATTTAATCGAATTCTTAATGCTAGGACTTAGATATCAATAATTTATACATATATATAAGCAGTAAAAATTTATAAAACATCATGAAATACCCAGCGAAGCGGGCGGGTAACAGCTAGTATAATATAATTGCGTTTTAAAACTATTTTTTCAAGTATTTTCAATAATTATAACTTTTTTAGAAGGCAAGTTCTTCCCTCGAGAATACCTTTGGAATTCCTTCGTGTTTTAAATGTCAAATTACTTATAACCAAATTGTTTTATTTTCACTAAAACCAATTGCCACTTTTTCAATTACGAAGTGATGCAGCGCTCCTAATACTACTTATTTTAACACCTTATGATTTACGCATGTTCGATTATTTTACTAATGTCTGCATCATGATAGTGTTAGTACTTTAAATCATAATTAAAGACAACACAAAATTAATGAATTACTCTGATTAAATTAAAACAAATTCGTTTATTAAATTTAAACACATCATGAAATTAGATTAAACGCTATTAAATTTTAAGAATAAGAATACTACAAACATTTCTCTTATCTGAAACGGAGGCCAGGCGATGGGTAGTAGGCATTGGCTTTTTTGTTAAGTATATCTAAAAAACTCTCTCTTAATCTCCCGAGAAATGTTCCGGTTCCTCCTTTTAAGTGGGGGCAAATTACCCCTTTTTTCATCCGCACGCCCTTTGGTCTCGCCTAGTCATTGGTCAGGAACCAAGCGCAAAGTTACAAATTTCTCGACTCCTCTTCAAATTTATGAGTCCATTCAACTTTCCTGACCGGGCGCCGAGACCCCCAACTTAGGAATCCGACAACATCCTGTCAACAGAAAACAAGGGGAATACACAAATTACATGTGTCTTGGGGACCATCTTCAAACCCGATCAGCATCTAGGCCTTCCAGCCTCCAAGCCACCCATCAGAAGCTTTCATGACAACAATTTTATTATTTCCTATGAAAAGAGAATGAAATGAAAAAATTTGTTCAAACAATTGCATTTCTCGGGAACTGCATAACTTATACTACAAATTCAAAAATTTCATTGAGATGCAACTTATAAATCAAATAACATTTAGTAATAGATCTAGTTAAAATTGCTTAATTCGAGGGATGTTCGGTAAATAAGTTTCATCATTCTTTTCCCCTTGAAAACTTAATTGTATAAACACCGTGGCGTCATGAACTATGCACCTCGCACTATTTTTCAATAAAGTCGCTACCGACATTGAGGCATTTGCCGCAGTGTGCAATTAGTTTGAAGAAAGTCCTCTGGTAAACTTTGGTGCCCTGCAATGCTCTTTTCATTTGTAGATGTGGAGGGATGCTCACTTTGTAATACCGGACGGTTCCTGCTTCCATCTGAAATCCCTTGTTTACCCGCAGACCCGGCTAGGTGTGTGGGAGAAACTGAATAATCAACAGACATGATTGCACACTAACTATTTTATTGTTACCAAAATATCAATTAGACACAATAACAATCTGATTAAGATAAACGATCAAATACTACTACGGACCCTCAACTGATTTTGACTTATTTTTTAATTTTGAATTTATTTTGCGTTATTTCTGACGTAGTTTTAACTAGCTGCAGAAGATGGGTGCCAATACGATTTTCTAACAAAGAAGGAATTAATGTTAAAATTTTTTTTTCTCTTACTTGTTTTCATTGAAAAAGTGTATACCAGTATCTTTTTCATATTTAAGGAGCCTTTACATATGAAATGTATTTGCTCAGAAAAATTAAAATTGTGACAGTTTCTACTCATGGAGCTTCAACTAATCATCTTGTAGAAACTATTCGTTAACTGTGATTTTAGTTTAAAAACCTCTTTCCATTGAGATGACTTGATTTTATGATAATGTAAATGCTATTTAAACCATAGCATCGGGGTGTTTTAGGTAAATCGTGAGATCTTGGAATAGTAGAAAGTGAACTATTACTAGGATGTCGTGTGGGATGAAGTTTATATTACCCTCAGAATCCCCCCCGAAGTTGTGGAAGGAAATAGAAGTGGGATTGTACCAAGCTGTCGTTGTGTTTGAGAAGGTGTTGTATAAGAAACATCAATGAAAGATAAATCTTTTTGAAAAATTTCATAAGTTAGATTAAGAACTTGGATTTAAGATTGCTCCCAAGATTAAGGAATAATTTGTAAATTGTTCATAAAGTGTTCGATCTAAAATAAATGTAACTATTTTTTAAATCATGTCTGCTTTTCCCCCAAACCTTCTCACATATACAACCTCCGGGTTGCATCAAAATGTGTGTGTGTGTGTGAATCCTAATAATAATTATTATTCTCTAATTTATGCATTATTTCTAGTGCAGAACATCTCTAGGACATACGTAATGGATACTTTCACCATATTTTAAAAGCGACTTCTCTAAAGCTGTCCTGTCTTCAATTCTATTTTAATTTTCACCAAAGCCACTATAGCGCACATTCACCTTTGGGTAAAAGAAATAACTGACATCTACGTTACGTGTAAAGATCACATGGTCTGATCGAAATATTATTAAGAAATATACAGTGTACAATCTGAATTAGATCATCAAAGAGAACTTATTGCATTCATTCATTAAAAAAAAGTCCCACTGTCCTTTGATGTACATTCTAAAAACAAAATCTGAAGTGAAAAGTTAGATTGCGAAACTAGCTAAATATTTGACATCCTCTTCTGAAGAGAATTCCATTAATGGAATATTCGAGAATTTTAGCAATTGGAACCAACATCAATTGAAAGACGAGGTAAAAATAGTCAAGATGACATCAGAACAGCGAAGGATACACTCATTTAATTATTAAAAAAAGAAGCACATCCTTCTAAAATTCAATTTTACATAATACGAAAATACTGTTTTCCAATAAGTTATATTTTATCAGTTTTTTTTCAGTCTTGAATGCACAGAAATAAACTTTTTTTAAATGCCACCTTATCTTCTTGATTACATGTTTACTCAACAATAACGGTAACTTATTATTCCTATTTGTTTACGTAAAAAAAAAAAAATCGTCGTGGCTAATACCGTTTTTTAAAGAAACCCTTTAATGAATTTTATTTCATACGCTACTATTATTGCATAACAACTTCACCCATGAATTTCATTAATTTCTAGAATGAGCAAAATATTATTTCTCCTTTACTGTTGTGTAAAAAAAATAAATCAGTTTACGATCTGATTCGAATTTTGTGCAATTGAGGACAACGCATAAAAGAGCCCAGAAGATAGAGAGTAATTTTTAAAAAAAGAAACCATCTCATTTCAAAGATTCTTATTGCAACAACAACTTTCAAAGCAAACAACATGTTGCCATGATGCAGAAGATAAATGCATTGTCGATGGCATTGGCAAAAATAAATTTTACACCAAACACGTATTAGTAAGATATTAAGTATCTAAATATAAATGAACGTACAAATAAACATTTAATGATAAAATTACAATTTGGTTTGTAATACTGAACAAGTGCTACTAAGCAAAGATTTAAAAAAGATATATACTATACAAATCTTGAAAAAAAAAGACATTTAACACATTACACAGACAATAAAATTTAAAAGAAAAAGAAATAACATCTTTTCTTTAGGTGGAATATATACAAATTGCAGATCTACAATTAATGCATTGTAATGGTAGAGTGATTTTATTTCGTCTGAGAATTTCATCGCCTGTATTAAAAAAATGACGATGACATAATCTATTTAACGTATATATATAACGTATATATTTATACGTTTTGAGATATATTTTAAGAAAATTATTTTAATAATCCTTTTTTTTAAAATTATTAATATTAAATACCATAGCTTTTTCAAAGTTTTATCAACACAACTGCTGGTGCTACAAAGTGCTGAGTGCTATCAAGAAAGTACTAGTACTCATTGCTGTACTCTGAGGTTATCTCAAATATTTAGAGCAGGGGTCGGCAACCTTTCAGCTGTGGCATGCCAAACCAACCTACCAACATGATTCAGCGTGCCATGCAATAGGAAATATTTTAAACTATTCTATTCCCACGATAATACATGCAGGATTAGGAAATAGAGTTTTATTATATTTCAATTATGTTATTAAAGATATTTATTGACAGAAAAATAAACATAAAATATAACTATTACTTCGATATATATATAAAATTAAAACCGTGCACATAAATATATATTTTTTAAGAATTTTTAATAAAACAAGGAGTAAACTTAAAATATAACTGTTCTCCAGTATAAATAAAAAATTAAAATTGTACATATATTATGCATTCTTAAAACTATTTATGAAACAAGAAATAAAATAAAAAACATAAAATATAAGTGTTCATGCAACAAAGCTAAATAAAAAATTAAAATTTTAAAGCGAGACTTGTGTCCCTACAGAGCTCTACTTAATGTCGCAATATCAGGGTTATAGTTCGTCACTTTCAATTTGACACAGGATTCTGAATGTGTTCATCAGTTAAACAATTTCTTAGTTGACTCAAAATATATTTCATATGAGAAAAAATTGGTTTACATATACATATGTGGCACCAAAAGCGGAAAGCAGAGCACATGCTACTTTTTAAGCAATTAAATCGTTCAGGCAATGACACCCAGCAATTTAAAATAGCTGTCGATTTATTGCTAGAGGTATCTTTCAAATTTTTCCGTACCTCCGTAAATTTTAGTTCCAAAATTCTGAAGATGTTGGTTCAATAAGTTCCATTTCAAAATTATATATTTACATCCACTCAAAGATTTACAAAGAGAGAGGGGTTATTAATGGGTCTAATATAAATCGGGTTTGATTAGGAAGAAAATTTAGACATGCAAGCTTCAAAGACTTTGCACATCTTTTAGAAAACTCCTCCTTAAGTGCTTCAACGTAGGTTTGAAGTTCATCTTTGTCTATGGTTGATGTATTTGCTAGGGCTTTAATATTTGGGAAGTATTTGAAGGTACTAATATTAATAACACGGAAAAATATATTTCATTTTGTAGCAAAGCCTTTCCAATATTCAAAAAGTTCAAGCACTGTTTTCCTTGCAATCCTAAGTTTAGTTCTTTGAGATGTTCAGTTATATCTGTCAGAAACATCAATTTACATAACCATTCCGTATCGTCTAATTCGGGAAAATGTTGCCCCTTCTCATTAAGAAAAATTTTAATGTGCTCTATGCAAGACATTTCCACGACTACGCTAACGGACATACATGACTGTACAAGGGAAGATCCCCATATTCACTTTTTATTTCTTCTAAAAGAGGTTTTAATTGTTTGTGTTCTAATGAAGATCGGGACACTATAAAATTAACTATTTTAACAACAGTATTCATTACAGAAATTAAGAGCTGAGACGAAATTTTAGCAACTAAACTTTCCTGATATATTATGCAATATATGTCCAATATGATTTTCAAGAAGTTTGACAAATCCTTTTTCCTTTCCAACCAATGTAGGAGCGCCATCAGTAGTTACACAAAATATTTATTTATATTAATATTTTTACTTTCACAAAATGATTTTTTTAAGGAAAAAGAGTATTCTGTCCTTTAGTTGTACCAGACAGAGAAATCATGCTGCTTAACTCTTCATTAATTCGATTTTTATCGCAATATCGTGAAATTACAGCAAGGCGTTCAATATCATTCACGCCTTTACTTTCATCGAGAGCAATGCTAAAGGCGACAGTTTCTTGTAAATCTGAATTTTGTTTCGCAGTTACTTTTTCTGCCATTTGTGTTATTCTTCTTTAAAAAGTACGCGCAGAAGCAGTATTTCTTGAATTCGGAGTTAATATTGTTTGCAAGTCAGGTAAATCACTGAAGAAGATTTCAGCACTTTTTAAAAATATGTCTTTTATATGTTCGCCATCTATAAAAGTTTTTCCTTAGGCTGCTAAACATTGAGAAATAACGAAACTACATTCTGTCATTCTTTTGTGGTTTGACTCTAATTGTTTGACATAAAAATGTAATTTTCTTCTGATATCCAGAAGCCGTTCTTTCTAAATAGTCACATTTATCATCAAAATTCTTAAATGTGGCCTGGTGTTTAGTTTGAAAATGTTTTTATACACTTGACGTACGGCATACAACACATTCGTGACATAGCACACATACAGCGCGATCTTTTTATTGTACGAATACAAATTAGTTACTCCAAGAATCTTGGAAATTGTGATTATCAAGTTTTCATTTTTTAGTTAACATTTGATGCAATATGTAACTAGGAATTCTCGCAATAATAAAACAAACAATATACAAATTTTCACACAATAAGACTATCCCCCTACACACACACACAACGTGTCAAAGTTAAAAATAACCTAAAAATCACGTCGTGCATCAAACTAAATTCAACTTTCGAATGAAATCATACTCGATATTTGTACTTCGTCGTGACTTATAGAGAACATGGAAAAAACGTGAAAAAAAAAATAAAATTGCGTTATAATATCGACTTTTATTAGTTTAATTCGCACTAAAAGTAAAAAAATAAAATAATTATGACTTTTTTAACACAACACTCAAATAACTATAGTTGCTCTTAATATTAAGTTTATAAGAGGCATTTGTTATGAAATTAGATATACTTGTGCCCTAATTAACCCACAACACACTATTTGTTTCGCCGAAAATTTTTCAAATCCAAATTAAATATGTGGATCGAATAACTATTCTTGATTATTATATTTTCTCTGCAAAACTTTGATTTATATTTAAAACATTTGTTTTTCTTTTTCCGTCGATACCCAAGCCTTTGGTGAGTAAGGACAAACTACTTTCTTTTTTATTCATTGAGCCGTAATGAATGATTTTTCATTTTACAAGTATTACTCAATAATCTTTATTTGCGTCGAATATTTAATACTAAAAATAAGTCACATTTAAACAAAATATGTTTTTTTTTTACATAAAATACACAAACAACAAGCAAGCTAATTCAGCAAAATCATTTTATGGCAGGGAATTGAAAGTGAAAAATGTATAAAAATGCACGAGATGTTGAAACTAGAGACAGAGCGATTTTGATTTTTCTTATAATTTTGTAGAGAGAGAGTGGTCGCGTGCCTCTGAGAATTGGTCCACATGCCACATTTGGCACGCGTGCCATAGGTTGCCGACTCCTGATTTAGAGAATTAGTAGGGAAAAAAATTCCGTCAGTACTTGATTTTACAAGCTGACTTTTTTCCCAATAGGTGCTTGTAAAATTGTTCTTTATTATTAACAAATGCACATATACGCTGCTGATATAATCCTAATTGTTACGAAAATGACCTTAACTCAAAAATGAAGGTCAATAAGGTAACTAATGCTTCGTAACTTTCTATACTCATGAAATTAGGTTACTATCCATAATATGGGCAATCATTTCGACCCATAATTCGTTACTATGTGTACAGAAAAAGAAGCCTTTGCTGCAGCGCCATCCATTTCCCCAATATTTGTCAGCACTGACTCGATGATAAAAGGAAATTATGTACTTACGCCCTTATCCCATAAGATAAACATCGCATAATTCTATCAGTCACTTCTGGATGAAACAAGCACCATTTTCTCTGAAGGAAATAAACATTAATGCTGTCCCTTTTCTAGATCCTTTTGGAGGGATGGCGATAAGCCCTCTTCCCCGGTGCTGGAACATTTGTTTATTAGACACTGTAGCCAACCAATTAGCTCGGTAAGTCAGACTCGTAACCTACCAGGGGGGCACTTTTTTCTGTAACGGTTGGAATTTTGTTAAGTTGTGCTGTGTGGTGTATGCTATTTGTTTTGATTTCATGAATGCTGAATGAGGAATTGTAAGTTTTGTATTTATAGTTTTGTGAGGACATGCATATATGAACTGACTTTGTCAATTAAAAGAATTTAAAGTAACTAATTGGGTTCGCAACTGTCATTTTCCAAAGACGTATAAAAAAATATTTTTGATATTTAGTGTCACTAGAATTAGAATATACGTATGAAATTTTTTAAAGAATATTATTACAATTAAAATTATTTAAAGGTAGTTTTTCGGCAAGAGACAGGAAGAAAGAATGACCTATTTTGAAAACATTCACCATTTATGGAAAAAGCTTCTATAATAATAATATTTTATCGATATATAGCTAAAACTTCTTTACGAGCCTGAACTAGGATTTAAGAAAAAAATTCTCAGTATTTTCGGAGTTACTATCTTTTAAAGTAACAAATGATGCTTTTTGTTAAAATTTCTCTACTTCGATATATTACAATCCAAATAAATTTACTTCTAAAATACGCATTTAAAAATCCTAGTCCAGGCTCTGTAGAGAAGCCTTACCTTTATACAGTAGAACGTTGTTTATCCGAATCAATTGGGACCGGACACCGATCGGATACACGATTATTCGGATAACCGAAAACCGAATGCGATCCATGCAGTATATGAAACAACGAGGACACAATAATAATTTTCAAAAGCAACAATAACTAAATATTTTAAACAAAATAATGAAACAATTTTCAAAATAATCATCATAAATAATAATAGTATTATAAGATAAAATAAACAATTTCAAACTTTAAATGTAAAACGAGATTAAACACAAGAGAAAGGATTAGGGTATAAACTTTGATTATTTTCACAATTTGAATTGTGTGAGAAAATTTTTTTATAAATTGTAAAAAAAAATTTTAATCTCCCTCTCTCTGTTAGTAATATTGCTTTCTAAGCGATTAGAAAATGCAGATTTTAGCACATTTTAGCTCGATAAACTAAAATAGTCACAAACATACCTGACTAAATCAAAATCAATCATTTACTAACCGCTTGCCTGATTATCCCGAGTTATCTCGGGTTTGTATATATTGCAGTTAATTATTATCCCGAGAAAACTCGGGTGAAGTAGAATTAGTCAGTAGGATTTGTTTTATCACGGTTTTACTCGGCCTGGAGGAAATGAAAGGGAATATTCAGCTTTGATTTGCAGTTTGCCAAGGTTTGTTGGTTTCGCGGTTCTTTTAGCGGGACTGGTCACATGTTTTCCCTATTATATAGTACATATACGTCTGTTTGTGGATTATTAATGTATATAGAAGGATAGTTGCGTTGCAAAAAGTAAAATAATGCTGATGATTTTTCAGATAGTGTTAATGAAGAGTTGGACATTGAAAATAATGGAAATGATTTTTTTTGTATGTAGCCTAATTGAAGACAATTGTACCCTTATTAAGACTATGCTCCAGTAAAAGAGATTCCAGAGGTAAGCCAGTAAGAAAAGAGACCAGATACCAGTGTACATAATCTCAGGTATCACTTTGTGTTGTCCCTAGTTTCAAAAACTATCAAACAAAGACTAATAATTCCCTTTTTTCCATTTACCCGAGATAACTCGGGATAGTAAACATATATTAAAACCAAACGCTTTTACACACCTGTAAAAAATTAAAAATTCAACTTAAAACCTACATATTTTGTTTTGTTTTCTTTCCTTGTATTTAGTACTAAAATAAAAAAAAATATGATGATTTTTTGCCATTTTTTTCAAAAAAATTTGTAAGGGAAGCGGTTAAAGATATCTTGAACTTAGAACCTAAAGAAACATACTTGTTCGAGGTTGCTGTTGAGAAAAGTAATTGATAACGAGATGAACATCAATATGTTTTTCCTCACTGTACATAAAAATGAATACTGTTTAACTATTTGTGAGAATTCCTCGTTACCTCAACAAAATTCATAAAGAACGCTTTGAAAAAAAAAAGGAAAGAAGAGAGAGCGTCGAGTCTCGTTGGTCGAGGTGAGAGGTTTCGAGGAAGAAGCAGATATGATCATCAAATAGTTAATTTTATTTAATCTTTAATACTTTACAAAATCTGTAATTTTGTAACTTAACTCTGGGAGCAATAAGAAATCCTAACCCGGATAACTAAATTATGGAAAGTACTTATCTTGATTAAAGCTCCTTGTATGATCCTGTTCGAAGACTGATAGCTCGTTCAGCTCCAAATCAGATTAATTAACCACTTCCTGACGAATTCTCTGTCGAATATTAATCTTAAAAAAGCAACCACCAATCGCTGCTTACTAACTTTTAGATTTCAGCCAATAACTCGCAAGGTCAATAGGCCTTTAAATAGTAGTTCTATTCGCATCAAAATAAGTCATCTATGCGGAAAGTGGTTTCAAACTAAAATCACAGCTGAAGAATGTTTTCCCATGACGATTAGTAGAAGACCGGATAGAACTCATTGCAAACGTTATTTCTTATTTCAAAGATATAGGGAATATCTTGTTTCAAGATATTCAGTCCTTGTGGGAGGATTTACTTAACTTTTACAGAATACAACTAAGTATAATTCGAATTTCATTTTGGTTTTAATTTACACCTCATTCTGAAGAAAATGATGGCTATAGCTGAGGGACCTCGTAATTTGGAACCACGGTCAGGTGCGTGTGACTGGCATTCCCTCTGTTAAAAACTCTAATATCAAACATATGCAAAACGCGCTTTCTCCCACCATAGGACGCTAGTTGCGTCTGATATAAGGAAGAATGCCTTTAACCACCAGCAGTTGGGTTTTTTGGGCGTTTCCCCAAACCCAATGTAAGTTGAATGCTATTCCGTCAAGCATTCAACTTATATTGGGTTTGGGGAAACGCCCAAAGGGTAGCGATCTGTTTCCCGCCAGCTGAATTTTTGTTATGTCTTGTGTTCGTATGTAGTGTGTAACAATGTATATAAAATCCTTAAAATTAATTGTAATTAAAAACTGAATTCAGCAATTCAAAGAATCCTCCTCAAAATTTTACAATTTGACAACAGCTATCAACAACAACCTCGAACAGCTCTCTGCCCAGAAACCTTCAGAAAAGGTAGGATAATATTTATTATCTTAAGTAACAACTACATTTAGTTCAAATATTTCTAAAAAATCAAGAACGATTTTTTAACATGGCATCCTGCCGCGATCCGAGAGCTTGTGTGTATGAAATATGTATGATATATTTTAAACTGTTGAATATCATTATTATTAGTTATTGATAGCTGTGATAGAATGCTGAATAATTGTCAGAATCAATTACTTAATTGATAAGATTATAGATTCTTAACTAGGCAGGTTAAGAAGAGAAAAATTAAAATGGCAGAGAAAGACATTGTTACTGTATTGAAAAAGAAACGAACACAATTAAGAACCGCAGTTACAAAACTGATAAACACGATTGAAGAGGAAATAGAAAAACCTAACATTAATTATGAAGAAGTAGAGGTAAACATTGAACTTCTAGAGGATAAGTTTCTACATTTAAGTACTACTGATGCCGAACTTATAAAATATTTTAAACCAGTAGATGCAGATAAAGAATTCATTAGTTCCGAAGATTATAGGGATAAAGTTATTAGATGCAAATATAAAACCGCGAAATGTTTAAAAGCTCGAGTTTTAAAAGACTCTAGCTACGTCTTTAATTCTCAATCTCAAAGTACAGATTTTAATTATAAAGAGCGTCAAGTTACCAAAATTATGTATTCCGAAATTTTCTGGCGATATTTGTGAATGGCTGAGTTTTTGGAATTCATTCGAAACTGCTGTTCACAAAAATGATTCGCCAGATGAGGTACATAGATAAGTTTAATTACTTAAAAGCGCACTTAACAGGAATTGTACTAAGCACAGTAGAGGGATTTTCTTTAACTAAAGAAAACTATAAATCTCTGCAATTATGTTATTAGAAGAACGCTCAGGTAAAAGTGATTTATTAATAAATACCCATATGAACTGCTTATTAAGTATTTCTCCTTTAAAAAGCTCGCATGACTTAAAGTCCTTTAGAAAGTTTTTTGATCACTGCGGAATTCAAATAAGATCATTAGAGACACTAGGGGTAACCTCAGATACTTATGGAAAATTACTTTGTCCACTGTTGTTAAAATTATTGCCTTCCGATCTAGTATTGGAATATAATAAATTAAATAGTGAATTTGTAGTGCAAAATCTTATGGATTTCTTAGCTAAAGAACTAAATTCGCGCGAGGAAAGTGAAAGACAACAAACAGGGGTCAGGGGAAACCCACGTTTGGGAAGAAATTATGACTGGGGAACGAGCTACAACACCCCCATCGCAAGCCCTTCAACCTCTGCCGAGTTAATAAATCAATCTAGAAAGGGTAGGAGTAGTGTTTACTGCATTTTTAGTAGTGGGGATTACTTGAGCTCGGACTGCAGGGGGAGTGAGTGAGTGATTTTGGGGTTTATTGGCGCAAGTGCCGATTTCGGCTATACTGCGCCAAACATTTGTTTTAATATCTGTGGTCTATAGACGGGAAGAGAAAGAAAGAATGAATTGAATGACAAGAAAGAGGGTCGAAAATAGAGAAGGATCACTAGGGTACCCCGGGTTCGTGAAGCCCATGTTTACCAAAGACAGTAAACCCCGTGGGAAAAGGAAAAGATCACTAGGGCACCTAGGGATTGTGACACCCATACTCACCTAAAGAAGGTGAGCCCCTTGAGGGGATCTGAC
The DNA here is from genome assembly GCA_019973975.1 of Trichonephila clavata. Lineage (NCBI taxonomy): Eukaryota > Metazoa > Arthropoda > Arachnida > Araneae > Nephilidae > Trichonephila > Trichonephila clavata. The sequence goes on along the minus strand of BMAO01009677.1, from coordinate 110,467 downwards.
TGCAGGGAGGCAATTCGATATTCATTAGTAAGAAAAAAACAGATCTGTTTTAAGCATGGTGCTTGCTTCAAATGTGTTAAATCAAATCATTTGGCTCGTTTTTGCAGATCCAAAATTCTGTGTTCAAAATGTGGGGGGTTGCATGCGTTTGTTGTGTGCGATTCACCACATGGCCTCGCGATAAATAAAAATAAAGAACCCGATGAATCGGAACAAGAAGGCAAAAAAGGATGTTCTTTGGCAAATAGTTCATATGGGCCTCTTGTAATCTTGCAAACTTTAGTTGTACGTCTTAGGAAAAAAAATAAAGAAAGATTTGTTAGAGTTTTAATAGACACTGGTTCACAAAGAAGTTATATTTCGAAGTATATGTGGCTTCTTTAATGATTTTAGAATCATTCGGAGAAGAAAAAATATTCATAGCCTTTTTGGGGATCAGAGATTGAGGAAAATCATAACAAATATTTAATTCCCGTTAGTGATATTCAAAATACGTATCATTGTAATTTTAAGGTTCTAGACCAAAAAACCATTTGCTCTGGGATACCTAGAACTGATATCAGCTCTTTTGACCAGGAACTTAAAAAACGCAAAATTTTCTTAACTGATACATCACGTATAGATGATTTAATTTTTGAGAATTCCGAAAATGAAATATACACACACATTAATAGGAGCAGACACACACACACACATTGCTGCAAAGCTATTCACAGGTAGTTTAACAAACCTTGCATTGGGATTAACTTGTCTTGAAACCTTGTTGGGATGGACAGTCATCGGAAAAACAGATAAAACTGAAACTTCAAATAGTTCGTTATTAGTACTTTCTTTGTATGTTAATGATGCAAAAATTTCGGATCGCAGGACATTGGATTCTCTTCAGATAGAAGAGAATAATATAAAGCACAATAAATTGGAAACACAGAAATTTGGTCTAGAATCCTTTAGAAAAACAGCATGTATAGACAGTACTAGTAGATTTAAAGTAAATTTACCCTGGTTATATCGACATCCTACTTTACAAGATGATAAAACGTTAGATCAAAAAAAGACTTAAATATAAAGTTAAATCCATGAAATCAAAAAATAGATTAGAAGAATATCAAGAGGTTTTTAACCAGTGGGAAAAAGACAGTATTATACTGAGGAAATAAATCCAAATGAGATTAATTCAAAAGATTCGGGGGTATATTGTCAGCCTCACAGAGCAGTTTTTAAAGAGAACTCTACCACTAAAAGCGCGGCCTGTATTTGCAAAAACGAAAAATTCCACATCCATAAATGATTGTGTAGAAAAAGGTCCAAATCATATTGAAATGATGTCTGGTATTCTGAATAGATTTAGATGGGGGAAAATCGGGGCTATTTCCGATATAAAACAAACGTTTTTGCAAATTGCCCTAAATAAAGCAGGCAGAGACGTACTACGTTTCATCTGGTGGAGGGAAGGAGAACCCCATAACCCGGTCTATTACAGATATTGTAGAGTTGTATTTGGCATATCTTGCAGCCATTTTCTGCTTGCAGCAGTTTTGAATGTTTTTGATCAAGCAGAAAAATCTGTAAATAGCATTGCTATGGAAGTAAAAAGTTTATTGTATATAGATAATTGCGCTACTAGTGTGGATTCGGTTGTTGAGTTAAATACTTTAAGAGAAGAGTCTCAAAAAATTCTAAGAAAGGCCAAATTTGATCTATGGGAAAGAAAAAACAATTTTCTTCCAGAGAAAAACTGTCACGGATGTTTTAGGAATCGCAGAAGTAAAAGGGGTATCAGTTTTGGATCTCCCATGGGATAGGGAAAAGGACACCTTGTCATGCGAGTATATCAAAGTCAATAAAGATAATGAGCAAACGATAAAACGGAAAATATTGTCCATCGTACACAAAATCTTTGACTCGAGAGGGCTTACCCGTGTCCAGTTACCTTACTTCCTAAACTATTGCTTCAAGAATGTTGGAAGCATAAGATCTCAGAGGACAAAGAATTTCCCTATAATATTGTTTATCGATTCGAAAAATGTCTAAAATATCTAGATTACTAAAAAGCGATTGCAATACCTAGACGTTTAATACCAGATTTAGACACCTCAAATAGTATCCCCCTTCATGTGTTTTGTGATGCCAGTAAGTTGGCTTATGCCACATTCATTTATGTGAGAAGTGAAACGTCTAGGAAAAAAGATAATTGGAACATTTTAGATGGAAACCGTGAACGTTAAATTCCGTTGTTAAGTGATCCCGAAAATTGGAACTTTCTGCCAGTTATTAAGAATCCAGTGGACTTACCATCGTGTGTGTGTAATGTTAAGGAACTAGCTAAATCCCACTGGTGGGAGGGCCCCCAGTGGTTAAAAAATCCTATTGAAGAGTGGTCAAAGTCGGAAATGTCTACCGATTTAGAAGTTGTAGAGAAGAAAAAATGGAAAACCGTTGCAAGTCCAACGAATACTGACTATAAATTGGAGAAACCTTTTGATCGCTCTTCATCGTTTGAAAAAATCATCCAGAAGGAAGCATTTTCTCATCCTGAAGATAAATGCTTAGCTATTGTGGTGTACCAGAATAAATCGAAGCAAGACCTTCAAAAACGATTTAAAGTGGAATATCTCGGATTGATTCTACTACTACTTCTGAATGACTCTACTTCCACTAATAACTTCCCTTTTTCAGATAGTCCAGAAACTGTTTGCCTTCCAGATTCTGATGCAGCTGTACCTATTACTCCAATAGTACCAGTAGATGTTGCCATTGTCCGTATTCCTGATGAGAATGAAAGTCCAGTCCATGTTGGAGGAGCAATCAATGGACAAGATGAGATCACTCTGGATGTCAGCCTTTCCATTGATCATTCCGGATGATCCTGAACCAGCCTTTCCATTGACCATTCCGGATGATCCTGAACCAGCCTTTCCATCGACCATTCCGGGTGATCCTGAACCAGCCTTTCCATTGATCATTCCGGATGATCCTGAACCAGCCTTTCCATTGACCATTCCGGATGATCCTGAACCAGCCTTTCCATTGACCATTCCGGATGATCCTGAACCAGCCTTTCCATTGACCATTCCGAATGATCCTGAACCAGCCTTTCCATTGACCATTCTGGATGATCCTGAAACAGCCTTTCCATTGACCATTCCGGACGATCTTGTACCAGCCTTCCCACTGACCATCCCAGATGATCCTGAACCAGAGGTGGGAGACCACAGTGACCCTTCACCAATAAAAGAACTATAAAAACTGAGTTTGGTCGGGTTGTAAAACCCGTCAATGAACAGAAAATTTAAAATAGTAACTTTAAATTTTGGTGGGAGTGTGTTAAAAACTCTAATATCAAACATATGTAAAACGCTCTTTCTCCCACCAGAGGACGCTAGTTGCGTCTGATATAAGGAAGAATGCTGAATTTTTGTTATGTCTTGTGTTCGTATGTAGTGTGTAACAATGTATATAAAATCCTTAAAATTAATTGTAATTAAAAACTGAATTCAGCAATTCAAAGAATCCTCCTCAAATTTTTACAATTTGACAACAGCTATCAACAACAACCTCGAACACACTTGACAGCTCTCTGCCCAGAAACCTTCAGAAAAGGTAGGATAATATTTATTATCTTAAGTAACGAACTACATTTAGTTCAAATATTTCTAAAAAATCAAGAACGATTTTTTAACACCCTCTAAACTTCCACACCACCCTAATAGGAAGACTTTTAACCTCGATAGATTTAACGTGCATTAAGTTCTCTAACGCGGGTCTTCTAGGGTTCGAACTCATGACACGCCATCCACGAGTTCGTGACCATATCCACTAAGCTCCGCTGCAACCAGGATACTGCAAAAATTATTTATGTAAAGTTAAAAACAGGGAAGAAACAAAAATAATTTTCCATAAAATCTGTTAAAATCTATAATTTTAAAATTTAATTTCGTGAAAGCAGTAACTATATTAATTTGATTAGAATACTGAACTGGTAGATTTCTTAGTATTATAATAAGTTTCAATTACTTTTTCAATCTAAATATCTCTAGGGATTTTAATGCATAATATTTTTTTAAGCAATGGAAATAAATAAAATACACACAACCTCTGACAATAAAGTTTGGGGAATTGTCTTGTAACATTAACATAGATGAAATATTAACGAAAGTTACCTTACTCTCCTTCGAAATAGCCACCTCCCGTAACTATGTACCCCTGAGATCTGCTATACATGTCCTGGAAATTTCGCAAGATGTCTTCTTTTGAGATGGAGTTGAAAAGCCTCGTCACGTTTCGTTGAATGTCAGAAATATCGTCAAATCTCTTTCCTTTCAAAGCGAGTTTGAGTTGTGGGAATAGGAAGAAACCTTGAGGATTGTGATCTGGCCAAAATGATGGATGTTCAAATTGCACCACTCCCTTTTTTGCCAGGAACTATTTTACGATATTGGCTGTGTGAGGGCGAGCATTGTCGTGAACAAAAAACAATGAACATTTGTTGTGCTTACTGAGGTCGTACCCTGCGTAACGGGCACCCTGCGTTTCATGAAACGAGTCAACATTTTAATGTGCATTGCAACATTCATCGTCCAGCTATTATGCGCACAGTTCATCGACGATCTTTCGAGATTAATTTACTCACTTTCTCAATGTTTTCATCACTGACGGAGGTCGCCTGGTATTTCGCTATGGGGGTTGTCAAAAACACTTTCCCGGCCTTCTCGAAAACGGGTGAACCACTCGTACACACTTCATAAACAGCGCTTGATCTTCATAAAAACGTACCAGCATCGCATAAGTTTCTTTCGGTGTCTTGCCAAGTTTAAGACAAAACTTTAAATTGATCTTTTGTTCGTTCATTATCCTGTTCTTAGTTAAAAACCAACTCACTAAACAAGCACTTTGTAAAACAAGTCTTACACAGAACACAAACGACGCTCAACTGAACAACGGTGGGGGCAAATGGTTAACACCTGCCATTACACATGTATAGGGTTTTATTTCGTCAGTGTTGCCATATTGGCCGTTCTGACTTCATTCACCGAACTTTATTGTCAGAAGTTCTATAATATATATTTGTACTGCTACAAAAATGTAATTGCACGTATTAGTCGATGGTTTGATACATAAATACATTATAAAACCCAATTAATAAAGGTGTTGTACACAATATGGAAACCTTCTAATGATAATACATTAGAGAAAATATTCTTAAATTGTCGAGCATAAAGATGGGGTATTAACTTTCAATGCAAATGCACATTTGTACAGCAAACAATCTCATTTACATTACCTAGGCTTAGTACGGATATAAAGGTGATTTTTCATCAAATTACTTAAATATGTTCGAAAAATGTTCCATTGAGGATTACTTTCAACAAATTTTTGATAAGAGATCCCCTACAGATTTTAATGCATTGGCTTCAAGGCTTTTATTCTTTCAAAACGGCGCGATCTGTTTCAGCGAATGAGAAAATGGAATAACTAATAACCGGAAAATTCAAAGTGCAAAATGGATTTTCATTTATCCAGTGGTGTTCAGATGGTAACGCAAATATATGCAAATGCCACCTGCTGCATAAACACCGAACAAACAATGACACTGATGCAAATTCAAACAGAACAGAGGAATAGGGATTTCGAATGGAACGAAGCACATGAAGCGAGAAAGCCTTTTAGTTGTTTTTCGTATATTAATGCGGGATTGAAATTAAAGGTGGTAAAAAATAAGTTTAAAAGAGAGAGAGAGAAATTAAAAAATACCCCCTGTTTTATCTGAAACTTATTTCTTCGAAAACTGTTGGGAATCGGGGTTTTTAATTATTAATAATACTATTTTGAAATTTTTCTCTGAAAAACTTCTGTTAAGAATGTGGAATTATGTGTTATTAAATTAAAGTGTTAAGAGACAAAGCTGAATATTCATTTGAACAATAAAAATGTAGAGGTATACTTTTATAAAATTTGATTTTTGTTTTTTTACTTAACGTTATTAGATTAAAGATAACATTTATGAATAAAATCCAAGGTATAATTAAATAGAAGTTGAATAAAAATTTAATAAAGAAGTCTCGAAATTATATTTATTCATTTTCTAATTAGATTTGATATTTAATAAGCTTACTTAAAACTTCTTTAGATTGTCTATTGCTTTGATGTCAAAACATTAGTTCATCATATTAATCTGCGACTTCACACACAAAATAATAATTTTATTTCACGAGATAAAACTTTTTTACTTTAAAAAAAATATTTCATATGGTAATAGAATATTGCAAAATCTGAAGCGCCATATAAACGCAAGGAAGCTAGAGATAAGATATTTATCCATTTATTCAAAAATAAATGACATATTGAATTATGTTTGCATTTTAAATCCTACATTTTTAGGGGAAAAACAAAACGGATTCAAGAGAAAGTATTCAAACGGAAAACTCAAAGGTTCAGCAAGCCCAATATTAACAGTGCTTAAAAGATGTAGAATTAACTAGGACTAATTATGTAATAAAAAATTGTTTGAGTGCTTTTGACCACACGATAGTAGTGAAAACTTCTGATTTTTCTCGACAAGAGAATCCAATTGTTCCAATGTACTAATTTTTCTTTTTTTATGACATTTTTGCATGCGAACGTTAAATAGTTCTTTTTCGTACCCATTCATCGGTGGATTTATTCGTTTTATCCTTTTTCTGTAAAGGGCAATGTTTCAATATATTTATATATGAGTATATACGATTTAAATGTCAGACAAATTATTTAAAAACATTTATGTGTAAATTACTTTTATGGTTTATATTTATATATGTTTATATGATAATTACGTACTTCGAAACAATGCCAACGTTCAAGATAATTCGCCAAGTTGTCAACCCTAGTTTCCCATGTACACACTGAATTGGTAACCATATGCTACCTTTTATATTATGTCGCCAATATATACCGTTGCAGTAATGCGTAAGAATCGTTTATATAACTTATATAACGCTGTGTGTGGAATATTTTGTGCTTAAATGCTCTTTCTACTGAACCAAAACACAGATCTCATGTTTCAGTTCTTATCTATGATCTTCTACGTAAGAATAATCTTTCTTCTCCAATTATTTTCACTTGCGCTTTTCTTCTTTTGTTCACTCTCTGGAGTTCAGTGGACGTGTGCGCCGCATGATAGTAATATTTAAATACAGAAAATAAAATTTCACAGAAAAAAGTGCTCATGAAACTTTTTCTTAAAAAAAAAATCACGCTCTTAAAAAGTTTTTAATTCAAAACTAAACTCGTGTCGCTGACCCGAGCAAGATTTCCGACTAGAGCCGACAGTACGGTTTTATAAACGTATAAAATCACAAGCACTTTTAAAACACGAGTTTAGTTGTGGGTTGAATGTAGTATATATCAAGGAAGTTTTGAAAGGCTCAATAAAATAAATACGTCAATAATCAATTCCATGAAATCTCTAAGTCAGCGTTTCTCAAATTGTAGAGCGCGCCCACTAAGTGGTATAATAACTCTACGAGGAGTGCGCGATCATATTGGAAAGTCAAAAACAAAAATTATTTAAAAAATCATCAATTTACAGTAAGTAAGCAAATAAAATACATTATGACATAATAAGAAATAAATGCACATTTACACTGATATAATACACTTATAAATGTATCAGTACTGCACAATGTATTTTATAATTAATTTTCCAATACGAAGTTAAGATCAAGTTTAATAATTACCATGGACCTCATGGGCTCTTGTCACATATATAAAATTATATACAAAAATTAACACTTATCTTGATGATTTGTATGGTTTATAATTAATTGTTTAACTGCCAATTAAAATATATGGGATTCGATCCCCATTGCTGCCGTTTTTCACGTAGGCATGCCTAAGTGATGTATTGGGAGAGGGGGGAGGAAATAAAGAAATAAATAAGAAAATCCTCTGAAATAAGTAAATCCTTTTCAAAGACTGTCAAGGTATTTTTATTGCATTCCAAGGCCTTCGGAATAAATTTATGAATAAAAGTGCGCAGAAAATGTCTTACTTCGGAAAAACGTATATGTACGTCCAGGGCAATTAATGTTTTAGCTGGGCGAAACGTATATATACGCCGGTGGCACTTAAGAGGTTTAAGTCGTACTGTAGCTTTAGTGTCAAAGTATAGTATGGGGGAATTCAGTACATTATTATCCTATGGAGGAGTGGGGGGGGGGGATGAAAATTATGGTTGAATATTGGGTGACAAATATTGAAAGTTTGATAAGTACTGCTGTAAGTGGTTGAAACGTGATTTCTAAGTGATTTCTGAATCAAATAGCAATCTTATTCATGCATTTCGTAAGAAAAAAAAATTTTTGTCTGCAATTCAGTTGAACCAAAATAATTTGTGTATTAACCTTAAAACACAAATTATTGTTTTTGAATTTACACAGAGAGAAGGAATGAGAAAGAAAAGAAAGAGAGTGGGGAATTAAAACTGTTTAATAAACCACATAATTCTAACACCGAGCACAGTAAAAACATTTTTTTCCCTTTAAAGAAACAAATAAAGATTTTTATTACTTTACCATTGAGGAATGGAAGTTGGGAAAGTGATAGGGTAAAAAAAAATTCTTCTTGTATATTTATTTCTAAGATATTTCCTGATGAAAACAAGAATGCCTTTCTACAGAAGCACGTAACCTTATATGAGCATGAAAAATACATCAATATTTCTTATTCGGAATAGAATATTTTTGATACATATTTTTAAAAAAAAATCTCAAGAAAAATATCATTTTCTCGGATAACAAACACATATTCGTTTTAGACTCCAAAAATTCGCGAGTATGAACTGAAACATCAAAAGAAAAACTTTCTTACAAGACTGCGACAAATCCTATATATTGCTCAGGAAACACAAGCATGAAAGTAAGAGGACTTCTTCACATTTTGAGTCTTATTGGTGCGTCATTTCCTTTTTCTGTAGACCATAGAAAAATAAATCCTTCATTGCATCGAACTATATTCCTTGGAGTCAAAATTTTGACTTTTCTGTAGTACCTATAATCTTTATTTCTGTGCTTCAATTGTTATTGATACGATGTATTTTGAGAGAATATGATTATTATGAAAAAGAAGCTCATTTTTTTGAATGGTTTGATTAGTTTCAATTCGTATCACTCAAGAAAGAGGAGGTTCATAATAAGATATTTATTGGTACTTAGAGAAGAGAAAAAGATAATATTCTTTCCAAAAGAATCACGAGTTTCATTAGGGGAATCTTTTGTAAATTTTTACTAGCTATTTAGAATTAATTACCGTAAGAACTTTAAAAATAAGGTTGGAATTTAGGGGTGCACGTTATAAGCCGGTTATAAATATGAGACCATTACAAATAAAAAAAAGTGAGCATAAGAAAAAATTAGACGTTTACATATAAACGAAATACTGTTCATTTAAAATAATTGACACTCCTTATGAACTTACAGTTTAAGAAGTATACTATTTTCTTCTAATGCTTGGAATAATAGCTTGAAGAAATGACTTCAAAACAGAAAAAACATCGCTCACGTAAATTTCAGATTTCTTTGTAAAAAAGAGGGTGCGAGTTATACGGCGAATATACCTAAAAATTAAAAATTTCAGCTTTAGAGTTACGGGTACGCGTTACACGTCGATGTGTGTTATACACGCCGGATTTTACGGTATACCTCGTGTCTATATTTTATAAATCAACACAAAAAATTGTAGAAAATACATTTTTTTCTTAAAATGCTAACATTTAATGTTCTTATTTTAACATCAAAATTGTTCTACTGGATATTTGAAGTATTCTCTAGTTGTGCACGAGATCATTGATGACAGTCTTTCTTTGCTATGTTCAAGTAATCTCCGCGCTGTGGGTAGCTTAGTGGTTAGAGCATCGGACTCCAAACCGGAAAGCCTAGGTTCGATGCCAATGCCACCGAGTACACACGTTATTATCCTCGTTAAATCAGTGGGTCCGAAAGTCTTGTGGTTGGTCGCAGCTGAAACGATGAGTGGTGGGGGCTGGAGAATATTTCCCTCCCATCCCATGCCTAAATTGTAGAGGTGGAGATAGGTGGTGTCGCCATCTATCGTGTAAGAACCGAGCCAAATCGTATTGTCACCTACATGGTACTCAAAGCTTAGGCTAACGACAGGCGTAAAAATCTAGCCCTTAGCCGCCGTGAATTTTGTGGACCTTCATCTTATGTTACTGTCGATCAGGTGACATAATCAACAACAACAACAAGTAAACTCTCATCTTATTGAATTTCGTTTACTGAAAAATATCACCCCAGGGTTCAATGGAACACAGTTTGAAGACCACTGCTGTCAACTGTATTAAAAATCAGCAGATTTTTCAGGTTTTAATCGTGTGTATTGTTAACATTTACCAGACTTATAAAATTCAGAAAAACAATCTTTTAAACTACTGGAGACATTCAACTAATGTTAGAAAAAGCTTTTTTGATATTCGTTATTTTTTTAAGATAGAAATTACTCGATGCAATACTTTAGCACAATTAAAAAGTTATTCCTCTAGATGAAAAACTTTTTTCATTAACTGGTATTTCATAATTCCTAGTTGTGAAAGAAAAGTAACTGCAAACAGAGTAGGTAAAAAGTTTTTTTTTCTGTATAATATCACGCTTTTAAAAGTCATTTTATCATGAAATGTAGCCTAAGAATATTTTTAAAAAGTATCCCAAGAGAATTTTAAAAAAAACTTCCATCGCTAATAAAGCACAAGATTTTTAAGCCAATAACTGCTGGAAAATTTTTGCAATCCCTTGAGGATTAGTTGTTTAATAAAACATGTTGAGAGAGAGAGAGAGAGAGAGCTGCTTAAAAAAAAGGTTTTTTTCATCACACATAAGCTTTTATCCAGGGCTTTAAACATGCAAATGAATTCGAAAAATTCAAACTAGAATGGTAGATTATTTAGAGAATGAAAAGTTTTCATATATTATATTAATATTGAGGCATTTGTAATATATTTTGCTGCCAATATATTTTTTTTTGCTGTTTTAATAACAACTTTGACAAAAGAAAATCCTTTGTTCACAAAAAATAAAAGCTATTGAATGAATTAATCTTTCTTTGAGGGATAAAGGAAATATATAAAGAAAATTTCTTCTATTATAAAGAAAAATTTAGAATAAGAACTATAATGCTAATCATATCTTTTGAAACTTAATTAATTCATATTTTAAAGACATTCTTTCTTTATTTACCCTGTAAGTATAAAGCAAAAGAATAAATTTACAACGACAGTTTTAATATTTTACTTTATAATAAATAAGATTTAGTTATGGTGATTTCGTGTGTTCTATAAAGACGTAATTTAATTGATTTCATTATAATATAATTGTGTTTGTTCTATGTAGAGGCGGTAAAAAAGAAAATAAAAGAGAAGTATAGAAATTAAATTCGAATTATTTTTTAAAGAATGTGTCAAAAATTGTTTTAAGTGTGAATTTAAACTTCTTATGTCTCGTGACATGTTTCCTCTTTCTAATCTTTTTCATTACTTTTGAGTAATAATATTTTTAATATAAAACTAAATTCAGAAAGAAAATGAGAAAAATTCTATTTAAATTACCATTCTAGTACATCGCATAGTACTAGAAATCTAGCACTCTAATGTGAATCAATTTTAAATGACAAAATTGAATTTCACTACCAAAAGGAATTGGCTTATTGAAGGAATTCATTTTCCATGAATCAACAGACCATTTTATTTTTTTCCCAAGTAAATGAATACCAAGTTATTCGAATCCAATAATTTACTTAGAAATAACAGCACAGAAGACCAGCAACAGTTAAGATTGAAATTAATTCTGAATCTACTCATGAATTATTGGAGTAGAAAACTGTCAATTTGATCAGGTCCATGTGATAATTTTTTTTGTACTGGAAATTATTAGGAGTATTGCAAAAGTGAATTCCCGAAAATAAGTATTTTCATAGATTAGATTCAAATATCGTTTGGATATGGATTATACTTGATACAAAGTCTTAATTGGTTTTAAGTAGATTATGAAAGTCATATAACTTAAAGTACTTAGGTAATTTGAATAACTTGAGAGACAAAGATTTTAGAAATTGTAGCGCCAATCTTGTGCTGCGGTTTAAAACTCGATTCTAGTGCTTAAAGCAAAATCTTAGAATATTTATTTTATATTCAAATTTTTTTTTGAAAACTTAAATACTGATATGCCTGGAAAAAACGTTTTACAACCACTTTTAATACTTTCTACATTAGCTTTTTTACTTTTTAATATCACTTTTACATAACTTTCAGTTCAATGCATGCACAAAATGTTTCAATCATCATTTAATGAAACTCGAAACACACATATTTATTTTGTTTTATAGTGATACATAAGTGTCGAAATATTTTGTAGTATTACGTTTTTAAAATTTTACGCAATCACACAAAATAAGATTTATGATACATGTGGAGGGATCTTTCTTCAATTGGGGAGGAAAAATTTTGTTTAGTTTATATGATATATATTTTTTAAAGAAAATATTAATAATTACATTAAAACTGTAGTGATATTATAAGTATACTTTCACTAGTCTTAGAATAACAATCTTATAAGAATTTTATTTTAAAACTAACATTAACAGCAGGAATTAAAATTTTTTTTTTAATTGAGTTTGTTTCTAGATGTTGCATGAAAAAACTGCAAAAAGGTTGGAAGAGAAAAAAGGATCCATCCTTTTTGAATCCAATACACGTTTAAAATGTTTATTTTTATATAAATAAAAGTGTTTTATAGGGGCATTTAATTTTTTCCATAAAATTAAAGCATTAAAAATAAATAAAGTAGATGATCCAATGGTATTAACCAATTTCTCACACTACGTATTTTAAACTCGAAGACGATAATTTGGCTAAATGAATCGCATCGTTTTGGAAAAAAAAAAAGAGACTGAAATTGGATTTGAAATCAACCGGGGAAGTTCTTCTAAAAAATAAAAAAAAAAGAAAGAGGAAGGAAAAAAATATTTTTTTTAAAAATAAAGTCAGTTGACAAATAATTGAAACGAAGTGAGGCGAACACGTTTCGCTCTCCCAACTACTCACCGGAGACTTAATTGGAGACAGCTTTTTAAAGTTGTCTGAATCAAATCCCAAGAGGTCAAACGCGTATCTTTCGTTCTTTTTTAAAATTTATTTATTATTCAACTTCGTCTAAACGAAAAAAGAGGAGGAAATGGGATAGGAAATAATTAAAAAGAGAATGTTACACGATACACAACGAAATAGAATTAAGGAAGTAAATAAACACAACTGAGCTTCAATCTCTTTGTCAGAATATTTCTCGATAACAGTACCTTTTTTAAAAAATTTTAACATCTTATTTGGAGCTGTATTTCATTCCCTCAACTCTACACATTTATAATTCGGGATAAAACAGCGATGTTCGTTTTGAACTAATTATTTATAAACAAGTAATATAAAATTTTTTTAAAGTCAATTCCAACTTTTAATGGATGAATCAAAAGTATTTAATCAACGATTGAAAATTTGAACAATATATATATATATATATATATTACAAAAATATACAAAAAATAGAGTTATAAACTTAAGATAACTATAGTCATGATAGAATAGTCTTAGCCACAGTAGTACTAGAGCAAACTCCTATATATATATATATATATATATATGTGTGTGTGTGTGTGTGTATAGGGAGAGAGTGAATTAATAGTAGGAATTGATAAAAAGGCATGATTTGTTTGCATTGTTGTAACAATCCAACCCGGTTTGGCTGAAAAACCGGTTTTCTACGCCAACGTTTGTCATTGTTTTAATAGTTACATTGTTACGACAATAGAGACTAATCTAAGTTGGCTTTGAAACCCGGTAATTAATTTAATTAATTAAACAGTAATTAATGAATAAACATTTTAAAAACAGTATTAACATCAAGTTTCATCCCCTACGTTTAAAAAAAACTTATTTGAACTTGATTGGATGAATAGAAAGTATTTTTTATTAACGATTGAAAATTTGAAAAAGATTAATATATATAGGGAGAGTAAGCTAATAGTAGGAATTGAAAAGGAATACAAGTGAAAGCAAATGTTATCGGCTCAGTTACATATAATAATTTTCAACATATTGATCTTTAGTAGAAGAACGATGAAATTTTTTTTTTTTTTAGGAAAAGTAATGAAAGAATGAAAGGGTTGAATTGCAACGAGTTTACATTGTGGGACCCAATGCACTTTAGTATATTAATTACATAATACAAAATAAAAACTAATTTCTTTGTAACATTAGCAGTTACAAAACATAATATTCAAATATTACAATAACACTCATAAAAATTTTATTTACAGAAATACTTAAAAGAATGAATACAATAAGTAAACAAAATTTTTTAATGAAATAATGTAATGAAATATTAGGTTGTCAAGTACGTAATGTAGAAAAAAATGCACATAATATTGAATTAGATTTTTTTCCAATAAAAACTAAGATTTTAAGATGATCTGTTAATTTTTTTCAAACTGAAATATGCTTTAAAAAGAGGAAACCTTTCCCACAAAAAACGAATTATATGTCAAAATACGGCATCTAAAAGAGGTTATGTGCTTAATCTATCTTTGTGCTTCATTTCATACTTGACAACCTAATAGAATTTCTTATTTCATCGTTGCAAGCCCTTAACTCAACTATATGAACTTCTTCGTTACTCTGCCTGGACATACAAATAAACTTGTACAATAAAATCAGTTCCCTTAAAAAATACATGTATCATTGTGATTTTTACAATCGAAAAATTCTTCCCCATTTTTTTATTCACTCAATTTTTTACAAACTTATTTTACTATCATTTTAATTTGTTTTAGTATATCAATGAATTTTAATTGTTTCTATTTTTAATAGTATAAATTAAAAAAAAACTATTAAAAATAACTATTTGAATAGCATAAATTAATAGTAAACTATTTCATAAAATCGATTTTAAATCAGTTACAGAAACATGTATCTGTGAATTATTATTGCAAACGATTTTTATATATTTAAACAGATCAAATACTATAGTTATATAACTGTGACCACGAAAAATGATTTATAAAATGATATAAGGTTAATCTGTCAGAAAATATTTTAAAACACCATTTCTAGACTTATTTGTTTTTTTGGTGATAAAAGCTTTCTGTGTTACAAATCGTTGGAACTAAAAAGGTTTTCAATTAAGCAAAAAGGGCAAAGCAAAAGATGCCACCCGCCATTTAAAAACAAAAGCGAAAAAAAAAGCATGGAATTTAAAAAGAACGTTCTTTTAGATGTAATATTTCTCCTCCAGTGAAAGTAGAAAAAAATAATTTAAAATAAAAAAAGAATACAAGCTTAGAAAATAAGGAAAATTTGCATAGGAGATATAAGTAAGTTTCAGTTTTCAATATTATAAATTAAGATATAAGTTTTCAATGATTATAAAATAGTAAAACCGGAAATATGGATATATTTCTGTACTTGAAAGATTAAGGTGTTATATTAATGAAAATTTCAAATTTTAGCTATCACTACAACAAGATAAAAAAAAAGAGTGAAGATACCAAAAATGTCGAGAGTTTAGAAATGTTGGTGTATCGGTTTTAGAATTTCGGAAACATTTGTAATGTTTTATATTACGAGGAAAACATGACTTTTAAGTTTCTAAAAAACATTATATGTGTTACATTCGTAATACAATATTGGTAAACAATAGATATGTTAGTTTGAAATAATTGAATCTTGTTAAAAAAAAAAGGTTAATTATTAAGAAGAAAGTGGAAAAAATGTCTTTTGAATTCTAATTAAAGGTTAATTATTAAGAGAAAGTGGAAAAAATGTCTTTTTGTTATACTTCTAACTTTCATAATTTTATTGCAGTTTGGTTAATCCATGATTTTTTTCATCAAAAATATATTTATATAAGCAAATGGAAACATCAACAAATTAAGCATCTCATTAAATGTAAATTGTCACTTGCAAATTTCAAATTAATTGAATTAAAAAAAGAAAGAAATTATACTGAAGCAAAAAGTAACATTTTAGTTTAAACTGCACTTATTAAGTGGGTCCGGCACATGAATTTTCGAAAAATTGATTTTCACTTTTTTATATTTTTTAAGAGTTGGAATATTTCTCTGTTTAAAATGATATCTGATATAAGGAGATACGATAACTAGAAGCAATTTTATTTATTTTTTTAATGAAGTTACTCTCTTTGAGGAGCATCAAAAGAGCTCTGTTAAGAGCACCTGTGTTTTCCCTTGCATAAGTTTCTGATGAGCGCAATTCCATATGATCTTCAAGTGGAAAAATAAGAGTGCATTGAGATTATCCAAAAGTGTATGGGAACACGTATTTGTTCAAATGAGTTAGTTACTTACACCATATGGTCAGTGATTCCAAAATCTACATTTGTGGAATTAAAAACTCTAAATTTAGGGGTAAATAGGGCTATTGCGCATTTTAGTATGATTCATGTAGAAAAGCAATGATCTTATAACATTCTGATATTGAAC
This sequence comes from Trichonephila clavata, assembly GCA_019973975.1. Classification (NCBI taxonomy): domain Eukaryota; kingdom Metazoa; phylum Arthropoda; class Arachnida; order Araneae; family Nephilidae; genus Trichonephila; species Trichonephila clavata. Next base: position 93,934 of record BMAO01009677.1, on the reverse strand, counting down.
CAAGCTATAACTGTATGCTATAATTAAAAAAAAAATTTGATGCAAGTAGGATTCGTGTAGCCGAACGAAAACATTTTGAGATCTAAAAAAAAAAGGCTAAATTGTTAAAAATAATGAAAAAGAAAGGAAAATTAGAAGAGGCTTTTGTAGGGGCAGAGGGTAAGGCAAATGCTTTATACGCTTCTGGAAAGTACTAATTAAGTAAAGACTAAAAAATTACAAATTTTTACTTTAAAGCCTCTTTTCTCAAAATGTAATATTTTTAAATTTATGTACCTTTTTCTCAAAAACTACTTATTATATAATCCTCAAATTTTCCGTGATCGCACTCTTAAAATGTTTACACATTTTAATGGAGGGACTTAAATATATCTAGCAAACTTTTTTAGATGTCTTTTTTAATCCAAATTTTAGGGAAAAAATTAGACATTTAAAGAAAAAAAATTCATAATAATTTTAATTTTAATAAAAAAGACCCCTTCATTAAAGTTTAATTGATAGTATACATAACCTGCTGTAAAAATTTTATCCATGGGAAGTAAGTAGTTTCTGAGAAAAATGTGCATAAGCTTGAGTAATTTAACATAGGCTTCTATTGGACGTGCCGGACCCCTTTAACAGAAAAAATGATAATAGACTAAAGGTGAATCTTAATAGATAACTAATAAACTGTGTAATAATAGACTGTTGAGATTTGCATTATATTCTGGCTTTTCCATTAGCTCAATTGTTTAAAAAAATAAAGGGGGAAGGGAAAACCCACGATTAGAAGACGAGTTTTGCAAATGAGCGTACATTCCATCGACTTAAGGGCCTTTCAAATTCCAACATATATTTATCCACAATAATCTAAACAAAGTTTTGAAAAAAAAAACAGTTTTCCCAAGGGGCTATGTTATGAAAAATGTTTCAAAGGAATGAAATGTTTTAATTTCTTTCATTAGCTTGTTTCATTATTGGTTGCAGTAGGAATGAATTTTGACTTGATACAGTTTAAAAGTGGTTAGCTGACCAATTCATTAGAGAACAAAATTATAGTTCCTTTGGGGGTTATAAAGTTCTTCCGAAAAAGGAAATCCACAGGAAAAAAAAATAATCCTAAGTTAAATCTCTTGGGTGTTGAATAAAACTAATGTAATTTCTTACGATTTTTATACTTTGTTATAAATACTAATATTGAAAATAAATGTTCACGAATTAAAAGTTATGGAGGAAACTAATAATGTCGGTATTTATTTAAAAGTTAAAAGTATTTGATAACTTCATATTTAATTTCCATTTTAAATTGATAACAGTATCAAAATAAATGACTTGACATTTTTTAGGGTTAATTATACTTCTAAGAAATTTTATACATCAAAACACGTTTATTAATTTTATAAGTTATTTTAGAATATGAACTCTGTTTTAAAAATATCTCCGTGGGTGTATTATGTAAAAATAATTTGGTTAAGGAGCTTGTGTGCTTTACAGATGAACAACTCACATATAAATGTTTTATAGGACTAGCACTCAATGTACATTTATTGCGCATAATTTAGAAGAGAACTGGACTTAACAATATTCACTTGATGGGCGACAAGAAAACAGTGCGTATCGGAAAACATTGCAATAACTTATAGAGAACTGTAGGAGTGAAAAAGAAAACCGAAAGTCACCGATGGAAATTGTAATATTTTGACAAATTTCATCGGACCCCATTGAAGAAATTATATTAAATAATACATTATCCGCATTAATTATACGTACATAAGTATGAAAATAAATATAAGTGGCAGCTTGTATAACAGTGACAACTGTATGACAACTAGCATGACAAGCGACAAGTCAGATTCATCTTTTTACGACCATTAATGGTATGAATATAGTCTTTTTGAAAACATCAGGTAACATATTCTAAAGTGCTGTTTTCTTGCCCTAGTCGGTATTCTATCATTTGAAATATACAATAGGTTTTGACTATTAGTAACCATTGAATTTCATATTTTATTTACTTAATTCTGTAAGTTTTCAAATTGTTGCTATCTAAATCAGTGAATATCAACCATTATAAGATTTAGATTTATTGAAGGCTGCCCATGTCACTCTTAAAGGACGCACGATGTCTCAAGGTTGCACGTTCTCCACCCATGGTCTACTCTGGAGCTCGCTAGTTTTTAGAGCTTTGTGGAACACTAAATGTAGAATTTTATGTTTGGCGGATCACTAATATGACTGATCACTATACAAAAACCAATATAATAGTGTATTGCTAGTTATTTGTACTGCTCAAGTTACATTTCCATATCACTGAAAAGGACTATAACGAAAAGCAAGAACAACCCAGCAACGTAAAGAAATATCCCCAAAAAATGTGGTACTATACTTCCAATATATCATGATTGCCAGCTTTCTCTTTCAAATGTCATTAGACAGACTAGCAAAAGTAGTTACAAATTCTCTAAGCTCGGAAGGAGTTTTAAAAAATTAAAAAGAAATCATATTCCATAATACGTTTTGTTACTCGTTATTTTTTTTTGAAACTTACCTTCATAAATATATAAATAATATCTAGTTTTTTTCTGCGTACCTTCAAAACTTTTTTACGGACCACTGTTTGAAGATCGCTGGCCTGCACGACATGCAATACAAGGACATACTTTTTGTACTGTAATTGCTGCAAAAAGAGTTGAGAGTTATATTAACGCGCACTATAAAGCAACATGAAGGCTATTCGTGACGGAACTTGTAATTTCGAATCAGTCGAATGATGAGGACAACACCTGAGCTGGAACAACCTCTACAAGCTATCACACCAGCCGAAGGATAATGAATCTCGAAATATTCAACGCACATTGGCAGTGGCGTAACGGAGAATATTATAGCACCCTGCAAAGTTTCATACGTACTTGGCGTCAGTCAGGCTTTGGGCCCCCTAGAATACATGAGCAGCCTAGAATACCTGAACCCTCTAGAATACCTGGGCAGCCTAGAATGCCTGGACCCTTTAGAATACCTGGGCAGCCTAAAATGCCTGGACCCTCTTGAATACTTGGACCTTCCAGCAATGCGGTGTGTACCTTACTCCACTGCACTTCAGGTGTAAGGAACACCTCCTAAGTAAGGCGAGTTTTCAGTGTAACCAGAATCCGAAAAGGAATATTTCTATAAAAAAATAGGGCATAGAAATGACACTTCAAAATAATATTTCCATCGTTCCTTTTTCTGATACGAATAAATAAACAATATACTTGATGCTAAAAAAGGAACACCTTTTTCCATTTTTTGTTAGGAATTTGATGATCCGGCTATAAGAAATCAAAGGCAAGTAAAGTATTTCTCAGTTCACATTCACGCGTCTATTCTATTCCGTCTGAGAAACACATTTCGAGTTCACAGAAAATCTTGGAGAAGCGCTCCTTTTTTTCGAATGTTATGTTTTGTGCTCGAAGATCCCAGAAGAAAAAATACCCTGTTTGTTATCTGAGAGGCGGCGGTACTAGTGTGTTCTGAAAATCTCTCTTATTGACACACGTCACAAATATCGCGCATAGACGAGAAATTGGATTTTATTTTTTGCGTTTGTGTTATGGTAGCCGTGTTATCTATCAGGTTTCTTCAAGTGAATAGTTTTTTTTATTTGCTGTTATAGAAGACGGAAATTTATTCATGGTATCTTAAGTTCTATTTTTCATGAATTACTGATAGTTCCATTTTAAATAAATTGTTTCTGCTTTAATGCGGGAAAAACTTACTAGAAATTTTATTTTATAGCTATGTTGTGCTTTAAAGAAGGAAATTTAACGCGAAGTTCCGATTCTTAGAAAAACAAGAAAGTTAAGGAAAATCTTGCATTAAAGTACTTTTTCATTTTATTAGTAATATAAATATGAAATTTAAGGAGATTTGTGTGAATTCAGTCATTGCATCATGGAATTTATACCAAAATAAATTCTTTGGTCAAACAGAATGGCAGTATATACTAATTACGTAATACACTGTAATACACTAATTACGTAATATACTGTAATCGTAAGAATAAAACTAATTACAAAAATCATAATATGAAAGGTTTTTAAAAGGACTGTATTTTAAAATATATTTAAATACACAGAAAGTTTTATAAGAATTAGTATCGATATTTTTTAGATAAGATTTACAGAGTTTATCTAGGAAAAGATTACATTAAAAACATACATAACTAATAGGATATCAATGCTTTTAAGTAAAGATTTTTTAGAGATGCTGTCTTATGAGCGAAAGAAAAAATGTATTGCGGGAAATATTCTGAAAAATTTAAATACTTTTGATTTGAAGATTATAGTTTGAATCATTAAAAATAATTTAAGAAATTAGATTGCGTATGGCTGCTGATTGAGAAAAAAAGTAAATCGAGAGTGAAGTGAAACCATGCGAGGAAAACATTTCTCCCTCCCAACAGCTCATAGGAGACATTAAAACGAAAACGTGTTTTCACTATTGTCTCAATCAGCACCCGATAGATCCAAAGAGAATTTTTCATAGGAAGTTCTTTTTTCCATTCTTTCACTTCATATACTTGCTGCAGAATGAACCCGCCCTTTATATTATAAAAAAAGAGCCACGTAATTAAAAATATATACATAAAACGACAATATTAATATTTTACAATAGAAAGGCAAAAAATAGAGATGAAACCAGGACTTTTTGAATTGTAATTGTCTTCATTCCGGTTCGATTTAAAAATATATCGGTTCAGTTCTGGTTTTCGATCCGCTAAAAATATCGGTTTTCGATTTCGCTCCGACTGAATAATTTCATTTTATGTATGTGCTAAAAATATAATTCTTTCATAAACAAAAAAATGTAATTCTATAAAAATTTAGAAGATTTAATTTTTTTTTGTATTTGGTACAAAGAAACTATGTACATGTAATAATAATAATTATATGGTTGACGTTAAATTAAAAAATATTGATAAGTTGGTTACAATTATAAAATGACTGAAGATAAATAGGGCCAAATTAACACGAATTTTTTTTCGGTTCAGTTCCGATTTTACTTCTGACAAAAATAACGGTTTTTCCCGGTCATCGGTTTTCGATTCTGCTCTAGTTCAAAGCCCTGGAAGAAACAAATATATAAAATTTTTTAAAGTTTTGGTGAGCAAACTTATAAAGTTTGGTGAGTAAAACTTTTTTGTGTACAAATATAAGAACCACCTCTCTTAGTGTATTTTAATATCTTTCTTTGACTATGCAGATTTTGTAGCGTAACTGGCCTGATGTACAACTGTCGGTAATTCACACAAGTGATACCTGCAGTCATTTGGGGTTCAGAAGAGGGCGAGAGGGCTCAACATCCATAGACCAATAGATTTTTACTTTTTACCATAGAGATTATCCCTCGGTGCTTTCGTCTTCCTGTTCTTAGAATATAATAGCCTCTCCCTTCCCCGAAGGCCGTCTGTACATAAAGCCACCCCCAAAGAATGAAGTTTGGTGTGATGCTTGGCGATATGAGTTTGCAAGTGACGTTCCGTGGGGAGCCACCACACTTGTAATCTCTCCATAAAAGAAATCAAAATTCATTTGAAAACAATATCCTATGGATGCCATTCGTTGGTTCAGTGGCGATAACGTTGTTGTCAAGTCAGGCGGGTATTCCTGCGCTAAGTGCTTTAAATAGCGTTGTGACTGATCTATACGGTTCCTTCTACTAACTTCTTGGGAATTCTTTTTGGGCCATCATTTTTTCAACCAACTTTCTCCGAAGACAGGAAGCGTTGTTATGCAAATTAAGTTTAAAATACATATTCTGTATTCGCGAGTTTGGGAGTTAGTGAAGTGAGAATAGATTGATGTGAAGTGAATAGATGCGAAGCGAAGTAAATCGGCAGTGAAACGTATACGTAAACAGTGTACGAAGCGAGGAGTTGGATTATTAAGGAGGTGATTAGTTCAACTATTGGAGAAGTGTTTAAGTCCACGCAAAAAGACGAGAAGATTGCAAGAGTTTAGGTACTGTGATCTTTAATCAAGCTAGAGAGTTAAATTATTAGAGTGGTCATTAAAATAATAAGCTCTGTATAAAGTTATCTTAAGTTTAGATTTGCTGGATTGGTTATATTCTCCCCACGCCATCTCGTCTCACTCTCGTGCTTTGACAGATCAAAGTTATCTTATTTAGAGTGTTGTGTCTGAGTTGAAATAGAGATAAATTAAATAAATGAAGTTCATCATGTCGTCTGATCATTTAGTACCTCCTACACCTCTAGCCGGGTTACAGGGAAGAATGAGATGTAAATTCCTTATAACTTTAGTGGTTAGCTTCCATGAACACAACTGTCTCTCATGCAGTCTGTTACAAATATTTTGGTTATATCCTTTGTAGATGGCAGGTGGCTTTGAGCATTATCTACAGTGGGAAATGACTTTCTACAAACCTTTCAAAAATTACCTGTCAGTGAGATCTATTGTGTATCTGTGCCATCCATTGCCACTCCCTATTGTCCTCAGATTCCAGATCCATCTTGCCAATCATCGTAGAATTACGCTGGCATCACATCCAATACGAAATAACTGCAGTACAAGCATCGACTAATCGAACTTAAGAATGTGGTCTCTTTCGAAGGTGATACTTGCTGATCTGCAGCTTATTCACACCTCCAGCGTATGCATGTCCTACAATCTTTCAATATTTCCGATGCTGCAATCTGCCGCTTATAGCATATAGGGAGTGTAACAACTGTTTGCCTCTATATTCAAAAAATGGATATCATGTGATCCGATTAGCGAGCCAATTAAAACCTTTTGCATATGTTTTCTCCTCTACCTATCCCGTAAAATGCATTCAGAAACGTGACTCGTAGACTTTCGTATACTTAACAATAATCCGATTATTATAAGCAAATTTCGATTGTAATGATAAAATATAAATTGAGCCTTAATCTTTCACATTTGAAGTTTACTTATTAACTTAAAAACTGTAGAAAACAGTATGAAACAATTGAAAGCTACATATTACAAAAATTGTATTACAAATAATGTATAAAATGTATTTATTTTATCCGAGGGCAATTCTTCATGGTTACATTAGTGACTTGCTTAGATTTTAGAAAATCGGATGGTTTGTAATGTTCTTGCCTACGCGCCTAAAGTTGTAGGAGGATAAGAAGGAACACTAGCCATATTTCAACAAAACAATCTAATTCATTCACAATATTAATCACAACTCAAATTCAATCGATCCAGTCTAAGAGATGCACCCAATTAATAACTATGCAGACAATTTATGAGGTACGCGAGATACGAGAAAACTTTAACTTACTCAAGGTGATAACTCTGACTTCTTAGATATTCAATCTGGATTCAATCTTCAGCGACTATTTGTCACTTTAAGTGATTTAATGATCTAATATTAATTATCCGCGATTCCCATTCAATTTGATTAATCTCTGATCCAAAAACAGTATATCCTATCTCCCTTCTTTAACCTGAAAACCTATAGTAGTCTTAATTAACATAATCACGTCTTCTTCTTCTGAGAGGAGTTTTATAATAAAATAACTTTTAAAGACCAGAGAAATTCCCCAAAAGGACTATTAGCAGAAGGAGCACGGATAGAACCGTCACAGGTTTTTGGAAAATATTTTTAAATAAATAAATACTTTAAAAATAACTGCAAGCTGATGAATAATATAAAATAATTATTACAATGCAAATACAAATGGAAACATTCGAAATAAGATAAATGATAATATTAAAGTTATAATTTTTGTTAATGTATACTTTTGTTTGTAAGAAAAAATCATGTCTTGCTCAATATGTTATAAAACAAAAAAAAGTTAATCTATTACGTATAACAGAGACTAACAATAACGTTTTGAATCACACAGGAACGAAATATCTAATGCTAAAGATAAAATTATGAAATATAAAACATTATAAATTATTCTACAATTTTCCTCAGTATATTTGTTCTTACTCCAATTTCCAAATTAAAAAAAAGATGATGTTTATAGGTATATTCAAGTAAAATTTCTGAAGATTTAAGGATATATATATATATATATAATATTGTAACGAATTTTACATATGAATCAATATGACTGTTCTCATATTACGCTGTTACCTGTACTTTATTTGAAAAGAGTCCAAAAGGACTTTTTTTATCTCAAATAATCCTTTGGCGAATTTTCAAGTTAAATATTTAAGGAACCGAGATTTCATCGTTTATATAAACAAGAATCAGTTTTAGAAAACAATTCCTTATTAAAATTCGAAAATTCTAATTGAGCTTCCGTTCACTACCGTTGTTTAAAAGTTGCTAAAATAAATACATATCCCGATCTGAAGCGTTTATATCAAGCAAACAGTACCATCTATGTAAATTTATATATTTCGCTAAATTCGAGTGCAGGAAGGCAGGAGTTCGTTCTAAATTATTTTTGAATACGAGTGCAGAATTAAATACTAGGAAGCATCTATAGAAACTAAATAATTGTTACAACGGCGGAAAATTAGGAATATTTATCTAATATTTATTTCATCTAAGAGATATTGCTTTATGAGAACAATTGTACGTTATAGCCTTTTGTGAAAATGAATTCATCAAGATTTGAGTTAAAAAAAAATTGGAATACATTTTTTTTACTGACTGAAATTAAAATTAGCAGGCAATGTTACTTATAATTAGAACACCGGTTACTCTACAGGGAAATAGAAAATTTTGAAATATGGAGATCCTGGTTGCAAACAGAGATACATAAATTAATATTTATATATATATAATTTGATACAAAGAAAAAATTTTAATCGAAACATGTGAATTAATTAGCTGCTAAGTGTAATAAAAATTGAATCTGCGAATGCATAGCAAGATTAAAAACGTAATTCATTCGAGTTGTTATTAAAAATTTTGGAAATGTATAAAGTGGAATTTAAAGTAAAACCTATTTAAAAAAGAAGTAAATGT
>BMAO01009677.1:0-80000 GCA_019973975.1 Trichonephila clavata | reverse complement strand
GAATGCTGTGTAAAGAAGAAAACTGCAAATGTTGTATTAACAGTTTTGTGAAGAGGAATAATTATCGAATATAAGTTTGAATGAATTTAAGTAAATTTGATATTCAAATTAAAGTTTAAGAACAGCTTGAGGGGGAGTGAATATTAACGTTGCACTATTCAGCTACTCGAAGGCTTTTGGCACTTATGTACGTTAATTTATGTATAAGAGGAGAAACATTTTAAAATTACTTCATAATTTTTAATTTTTCCCTTAATAAATTAAATGGTTAGCTTTTTGTGAAATTTTGAACACAAAATCTGTTTTGAATCATACATACACATAGAAGGCAACCAAACAAATTAGGAAAATCATTAAATTAAAAAAAATCGTACCATATCCACTTAAAAATATACTAGGCAAAACTATTGGCTTGAAAGAATTCGCAATTCTGAACCACTATTTAGAGGACGAGATGACACACGTGAACTGTCATATTCTGCCTCTACCTAAATGAGCCAGAGGAGAATATTGAGATCCAATTCAATTTAATTTAAACAGATCTTATTACTCTCCACTACGATCGCTTAATAGATTCTAGATTTGAATTTGCATCAACCATCCTACGGATTGGCGGTGAACATGTACAGAACTTACTTTACATATTTGAAGAAACAAGTAAGAAATAATGTAAAGAAAGTATAAAAAATATTGAATAAATTTTTTAAAATATACTGTTAAATTATTGTTTATAAAATTTATTTACAAATTTTTTGGCATGAAAGTTTGTTATAATGTTTTAATATTTGAGCCTAAAAATTATAAATTCTGTTGGTGAAGTGTCGTATTTTAGAAATACATGGAAAAAGCCTTCGTCAATTAGATCTTAAATTAAACCAGTGCTTCTCAAACTATTAATAATAATGAACAATATTCAGTTCAAACCTAATACAAAAACAATGCATTTAAATCAACAATACTATATATACTTTGACGCTAAAGTTACAATACGACTTGAAGTGCCATTGCCGTATATAAACGTCTCGCTCAGCCAAAGCGTTAATTGCTCCGGATGTATATATTCGTCTTTTCGAAGTACGATCTTTTCTGTACATTGCTATCCATAAAATTATTCAAAGACTTTGGAATGCAATAAAAGGACTTTGACAGTGTTTCCGAAGGTTATACTTATTTAAAAGGATTTGCTTATTTATTCCATCTTCCTCAATGCATCACATACGAGTGCTTACATGGAAAACAGTGGCATTGGGGAGCGAATCGCGTAACTTTAAATTGACAGTTAAGGGATTAATTATAAACAGTACAAATTATCAAGATAAGTGTTAATTTTTGTATATATTTTTTAATATGATAAGCCCATGGGGTCACTGGTAATTATTAAACTTGTTCTTAACTTAGTATTGTTAAATTTATTAGGAAATACATTGTGCAGTGCTGATACATTTATAAGTATATTATATCAGTGTAAATGTGCATTCTATTTTTTATTTTGTCAGAATGTATATGTTTGTTTACTTTCAGTAAATTGATAATTTTTTAAAATGATTTTTTTGTTTTCGATTTTTCAATATGCTCGTGTCTCCCTTGTACAGATATCCCGTCTCCCACAGTTTGAGAAACGCTGTATTAAGCAAATGGGCCTTTTATTCCTTCAATATTATAAAATTTGCTTCCCTGTGGAAATATAATTTATTGTATTTAAAATCATGAGAAGATTCTTTACTCTGAGTTAACAAAAAGGCAATGGGCTAAATTCATGTGTGCCGTCATAGTCCTATGATAACTGCAATAACGGGTTTCCGGCCAATCAGCTCAAAAATTATTGTGATGTCACAGCCACATAATAAATCCCATTGTGTGTTTCCAGTCATTTAATTGGTGTGCTCTGCTTTTGTCATCTTTTGCTTTTAATGGAAACGTTCTTTTAAAAGGTACTTATTTGTCAACAATAACAAAGCACATTGGCAGTTTGCAATAGATACCGGCCCACGTAAACACTTTCGGCAATGGGCAGGCAAATAAACTTCCCAAAGAAGCTCAAAATTCCCTTCAACTTTCCAATAAACTTATCCTTACCGATGCTGATGCAATAGCCAGACGTAAACTCACTTTCCATTGTAATGATAGAGACTGTAACGATTCTCGCCACACAGCTGTGAATCGGCTTCTTTTTGGATATGATCAACACGTGCAAAGGACATCTGTACCCTTAAGATATTGCGATTTTTGTCTTGGACTTCGAACCGTCGATACCACAAGGATTTCCCCCACTTCGCCCACGAACCGGATGTAACTCAAGGGTAAAGATGCCGACTCCCTTTTATTTCCCGGAGCGAGGACGTCTTTCTGCCTCCTCCCTAACCAACAGAACTTGGACTCTTATAATTCTAAACAATATTTTAATAACCTCAGAGTGTAACCTACAGTAATTGATAGCTGCGACATAAATAAACTAAATATTTAAATTAATAAATATCACACTACGTTTATTTATATAAAACGTCACACCATCCAGTTAAGAAGCACTTCATTCCAGAACTTAACTGCAACAGTAGTTACAAATACTGTAGGCAGACACTTTAAGTAAAGACACTTTAAAGGGATGAAAATACCCCCTGATGACCAAAAAAGTTACAATTCTTGTCCTCACTATCCTGACATTCCACTTTCCTCTAATCACATTTTAATTGTCTTTTTATGTTGGCTAAACTCCACAACATAGACCTAAGCACTACGGATCATCAATTGCTTTATTAGCAAAGGTCTTCGGTATTGTAATACCGTTTTGGATAAGACAACAACAGCAACATAGTTAAACAAAATTGCACTTGGTTAAAAAGTGTACATGCAATGAAAAGCTTTTATTTAATTTTTGTAAAATATTTCGAAGAATCTTAATACTTGAGGATCTTTGCACAATTATCAAATTTAAAATTGTATACAAATTTTACACGCAGAACTGCAACTACAAGTCTAATGTCAGTTTTGAATTCAATGGGGAACACGCGTGATTACTTATATCACGCGGTCGTCATGAATTAAGCTTATTAAAGACAAAATTTTCTTCTTAAAAATAAACCAATCTTTTTAATTATATATTTTTAAAAATTGAAGAGAAGTTTCGGTTTTTTGAAAATTGTCTGCAGTGACTTTCCAGGACTTGTTCTTCAACTTCAGCAACAATTCTATTTATTTCGAACTTTGTTTTAATATCCTTTATGTCCTTTCCATGGTAAAATTCTTTTATTTTAATTGGCCTTGTTAACTGGAAAGCCCCCTTTTTTATAGAGGCTTAACTAGAATTCTTTAGATTTCAAGAACAATAGAAATATCCCCAAACTAAAACTGAACTCCTGATTCCAATTCCTTAGTAAACTAGGATCAGCTATTGTATCTGCGACCTTCTGTTCTAAACTTTATTGTGCTTAATTAACTTCTAATTTTATTTTTCAATATTCATCTGAAACTCTTACCACAAATTACTTTTTCTATTCAACTCTTACCTCAGTTATTTTATTTTTGAGATAAGGAAATGAATGGTAGAATTATTGAGTTAAAAGTTCAAGGATAATTATTTTCATCCGTTTTTACTCATATGTCCAGTATAATGATAGAGGAATGGATTGGTTTCATGACCGTCATGTAATAAAGAGTCAATCTGGCGTTATTCATTGAATTCAAAACTGATATTACATGTATTTGTCGTTGTACTTGTTAAATTTAGACAAAATTTCTAATTTTATAAAAGGGTAAAATATTCAAGCATTAAAATTTTTCGCGAAAAGTTTTTCAAAATTAAAAATAAATTATATTATAAAGATATACTTTTTAGAATCGAATGCATTTTGCTTACTTATGTTGTGATGGATGGTCTATCTCATCCATTAGCGTGCGAGAGTGTGAAGGAGAACTAGCCACATAGTTAAAACAGCGCAAATTATTTACTATTTTCAACAACACAAAATCAGTAATCTAAGTTAAGAAATGCACCAAATGATAAATATGGGAGCAATCGTGAGGCAAAAGAGATAAATAATAAATCGGATCACTTACACTTAGCATTTCCAGGCACAATACACTTTCTTATATTTGAAGATAATTTTTAAGTTAATCCAATTCAAACGGATCGAATCCAATTTAGCAGCTAATTGACCAAATCGTCAATCTTAATGTTAATCAAATATTCTACGAAGTGTTCTCGTTTTATCGTATGTTAATCTTCATATTATTCTTTAGCTTCGAACCTCTCTCTCTTACTCGAACCCGGAAGCTAATATTTAAAGTATACAACTATCCTAAAATTGCGAATTTTGCGAAAAATTAACAATTTTTTTATGATTTTATTGTATAGATCATCTTATTAGCTTTATAAAAATACCAAGTTTATTATTTTCCGTTCACAAGAACAAAAACTACAAGTGTTTTAGTAAAAGCAGATGCCATTACTTTTAGCAAGATGTCATACTTTAAAACGCGTTTTATTCGAAATGCGTGTGTTTTTTCAAACGAGGACATCGATAGCTAAAACAATTTTGAAAATAAATAAACTGAAATTTTTTCTGCATGTTTTGTATAATAGTAGAAGTGTTTTAACTTTCATATTTATCAATCACTGTTTTAATACAAAAAATACAGTCCCTTATGTTAATATAATCATCATTATTTTAAGGAATTTCATATAATAACTTCGGTAAAGTGCTCTAGTTTTTGTAAAAATTAAAATATTTGTTATCCTGAAGGTCATTTCAAAAATGGATAACATTTAAAAACACAACGGAATTGAAAAATTGAAAATTTGTTCATAAACTTTTGGTACAGAAAAAGCTGCGTTTATGTTATTTTTTTGTCAATTTTTACACATTTTTTCCCGTTTTGATATTCATAATTTTTTTTCTCCTCTTAATTTTAGCATATTTTTCTTAAAATGTACCAAACAAATAAAAAACAACAAAAAAAAATCCCCATATCTCCATTTTTCTTTAAAAAAAAAAAGCAAACGTTGTCCCAAGTAGTTGGATACCTTAAAAATACTAACATAATTTACATCTTCCGCGTCTTCTATTTCGGGAGGAAGTTTTCAATTAAATAATATTTAAAGAAAGTTTTTCCTCAAGAAGATTGTTAGGAAAAACGCGGATAAGCCCGCGCGCGTTTCATTGTACGTAATTATTGTTAACAAATATTTACTTTTTAAAAGAAAGTTTCTACACAAAGCAAAAGTTGGCAACACCTAAAATATGAACTGATTGGCTGGAAACACTTGACGGCATTTTTCATATAACTGTGATGTCATACGAGTTTATGAACTGATTGGCTGGAAGCATGTGATTGCAGTTTTTTTAGATGATTATGACACCACATGAATTTATCCATCCCTTCCCCCTTGCTTTGCCTAATGACTTCTTAAAAATCATTTTCATGTGCTACGTTATCAATTTCTAATTATTCTACTAAAAAATGTTATTCAAAAAAATCAAAGAATGATTTTTCGAATGGGTTGACTTGATTGTTTTTTGTGTGTGATGTCACAATAAATACAAACTAGGAATGTGATCAAGTCACAAGAATGAATCTTGAAAGCTGTGTAATTTTGTCTAAACTTTCCCATGATATAAAAGTATTTTTCATTCAATTGATTGCGAACATTAATAATAGTTGTTTTGGCACTACTTTTAGATTAGGTATATTTTTTTACACTTTTTTTTCAATTTATATGTGTTAGTTTTCTTTAACAAAGTGAATTACATGCAGAAAAATATTTTAAAAATATATAAGCGCAAATAATAAAGACAGAAATTCTCTTAGATTCAAATTCAAGAGTTTAAATGATGTAAAGATCTATATAAAAGAAATGAAGGAAAAAGATACCATAAGTCGAGCTTAAATTTAAAAGTATTTAAGAAAATAAGAGCTAAAACTAAATGAAAGTAAGCAGTTTTAGATTTGAGAAGTTGGCAACAATTTCTATATTTCGAAACGAATATTTGTTCATTTTCAATTCAGCATTTTCATCCTTCAAAATTAAGATTGCATTTCAGTTATGGAATTGATAAAATATTTAAATTCATAACATTGTTTAAAAGATGCTTTAGTCAATGATATCTTGAATTCAATGAATTAATATACTTACGGAGTTTTGCAGTGACTGTTGGCAACTTAATTCACGATTTTGTACATTTTCCACAGGGGATAAGAATATGTAAGCGGTAAAACTAAACTTAATGGTCCAACACGCCCTTGTAGAGTCATGGCCTACTATGTTCATCTCAGTTTCATGACCTTGAGTGCTGAGGTGCATGATCAGGTGTTCCGGCCAGGCGGTCAGTCTGACACGAGACTTCCAGTGTTTAATTCCCAAGTAATCATTCATCGACCACTGAAGGATGAAAGGCTTATGAGACCTTTCCCAACCTGAGGTTTGTACCCCGGTTCTGTGTTAAATTTGTGCGAAATTTTTATGATATGTTTACATTGATATTTTGATATATAGTTAAGCGAACAATTGGTTGTAGGTTTATAATGCCTCTTCTCACCCCCCCCTTCCCTCGGAAAAAAAGAATGCTTAACAAGATACCGTAGCCCTATTGGATATTAAAAGAAACAGATTATAACGAAAAAGCTTTGAAAAACAAATATTTTTGTATATCAAAAATTGACAAACCAATAAATCGGTGCCAATAAATAGAACACAAATAAAGAAGTTATTCAAAATGCTCGAATTATATATATATGTCTTTATTATTAAAAATCTAAATACGCATGAAAACCAAATTATTTTAGGTTTTCAAATCATTTAGAAGCGTACAAAGTAATGCCTAACCAATATATTATTCTTCATCGATGCTCTGTTTAATATGCACCCAAACCAATTTTGATGCTATATTTTAATGTGGTTTTCCAGCGATTTCTTTTTTGGTAAATGTAAGTCTATCAATGCATATTCTGAATAAAAATATCATAACTTTTTATGTCTTTTTGCTTAGACATGCAGATTTTCTTCTTAGAATCCGATATATTAAAGCCATTTTCTTGTAATGGATACCAATTCTGAAAGGACTTTAAAATTTTAAAATAAGCTTCGATCTCGTATGTCTGGTTGCGGCGATATAATATAAGATGCTAACTAATAAATTTTCATCATAAAATTTGATCACCGACTACATTGTATCAAAACAAATCTCAACTCTGAACACGCGAAAGGGATTTTAAACTAATTCTTCACAAAAAAATTAACATTCTTAACTATGAAAAATAGTTTTATAAACCCATTTTTTAAAAAAAGTTTTCATGTATCTAAAGTTTTATGTACGTAAATAAAACACTTCAAAATGTTCCTATGTGTAATTTAAACTTTTCCTAGTTTAGAAAAAAGAACGATTTCTGGTTATGTCCTTTAGGTTATAATATTCATTTTTCTCTATCAAATCTTTTTATAGGCTGCCTCTATTTATCACATAAATATTTTTTTAAAAAAATGTTTTGCTAACAACATATTTTATAGCTGCTTAAGAAAATTTTCAACGCTCAAAAACTAGTTTGGTGTATAAAGATGATTCTTCATTGTTTCCAAATGGAAATGATCTTATTAGAATATTTTAAAGTCGAATCATTTACGAAAGTGTCTAGAGAAATGCTATTGCAATAATGTCTCTTCGCACTGACAATAATCCATAGTCTCATTTCTTCCAAAGATATCTTTTAAGCATCATTAGAGTAATTTAGAACCAAAACGTTGGATCTTGAAACTTCTATTTAAAATTCTCGGCAAATCCATCACATTATCTTAGATTTTGAAAGTATCTCAGGGCAGCAAATATAAGTAAGTGACAATTTAGTCGAAAATTTTTTGCAAAAATCATGAATATTTCAAATTTGGTTTTTAAATGAATTTTACAAATAAAAGTTATCAGCTTTTCTTTAAAAGCTATAGAGAAAATGATTTGTGTGTGGTGTGTTGAATCACTTACTTAACTTTAATTTTAATTTAATAATGAGATTTGTAGGATATATATTAAGTAAGTAGATGAAAGACAAACTGTCAACGGTAAATATGAATTTTAATACCGCTTCTTACAGTACAGTAAGTCGAATTTTTATTCTGAAAATTCAAAAGTAAATATCTCCCGCAGAAAGACAATTTTAAAATTCTACTATATTTAGTTCTCAGTTTTTGTTGTATATTTAGCCTTTTCGAGCATTCACCATTTATTTTTAATTCTATTGTCTGAAACATGTCTGGTAAGTAGTGGACGTTCATAAATAACATCTAAAAGCCATATGCAGAATTTTCGAGCTGTATATAGTCTCTTATCCACAAAATATATATCAACCGCGACACATGTCATCCAGCAGATGGCTTTTTATTTACATTCTATTTACGTTTATTCTTTTGAAGAGCAGGTGTACTGAGCGTGCTCAGTGGAAGCAAAACAAAAAAGCAGCTGGAAATTCTATTCCTCATAACCATGTGAGTCCATTTGTTATTCAGCAGTAGGACAATTCAGCTCGACTGGTTGTCACTTCCCAAGAGAGGAGCCGAGTAAAAAAGATGGAAATATAAAGAGCGTTGACTCTTCCACGCGACAGCAGTGACGTTTGCAGGAAATGCGAGTCAGTTTTGCTTGCGCTGCTGTTTCTTTCGATTCCGAAAAGACATTACGCGTGGGACAGACGCGTGAAAAAAAGTTCCACATCTGGAATAAATTCTGGAATTTTAAACTCGCAACCACATTTACTTGCATTTGTAAGCAGAGGAGTGGTTGAATTATTCTTGTGTTTCATGCTCTTGTGCCACGATGCAAATATTTGTGAAAATTGCATTTTATAAAATGTGCTTTTTGGTTTATAAAAATGATTGGGTTTGTTGGAATTTATTTTCGTAAGCTTAACATTTGCTTCACAGATTTATTTTTCATCTCACTTAAAAACAAAACAAAAATGCGTTTCAGTGATTATATTTAATTTTTGGGAGAGGTTTTTACTAGTTGGAATTAAAAGAAATGTCTTAAAAAGCCCAAGAGAAAAAAATTCTTAAAAGTGAAAAACGTCTTTTCATGTTTCATTTCATTTTTAATCATAAAATGCAGAACAATAAAATTCAGATTTTATTTAACAACCCCAAAGAGACTAAATGATAGCATTCGCAATAATTTAAATATGGTCAAGAAGCCAAACACGGGCGTTGGATAAATAAATACAATAATATAAATTTGATTAGAAACTACAAAAATTTCTTTTTAATTTTATTAAATCAAAGAAAATAATCACGTTTATTTGTGATTCGAACTCTCCAAATTCAATTTCTTTCGAATCGGCATTGGAACTGAAATGAGTGTTTCTTTAACGTTATAAAACAACACGATGGGTATAGGTGACACAGAACTTGCAATTTTAAACCTCTATCAAGTGATGAGGACGACACCCGAAAAAGCTCCTCCCTTCCAAACTACCATATTACTCCAACGGGAGGACTTTGAGGCTTGATAGCTTTAATAGGCATCAGCTCCTCTACACGGTAGGTCTTCAGTGCCCCTTTGTCTTGAATTCAAGGCATGCCAACCAAGAGTTTGAGACTATAACTATTAGGCTACCTCGACGAAGGCATTAAAACTGGGGAATAAGATTTGTGTGAAAGAACAAAACTAAACAAGATGTTTACTTTAACCTTGTTAAGAAAGTATTCAACTAGTTGTATTATTTGTTTTAAAATTGTGCAGTAAAATCATCACACACTCATTTATAATTTTAGGATGGTGGCTCCTTAATTCTATTTGAAACAAGCTGTTACAATTTTTTTAAATTTCTCTCTTCCTTTTCGAAGAGTTATGTGCCTTTATTTTTATCTAATAAACGTTATCCAGATTCTATTATGTGAATACATGCAATGACGTCTTAAGACTTCTTGAGGGTTCTGGATCTTTTACAATTGTAGGCCCCCTTTGCACCCTTTTACGTAGACAGTACATAGCATACGTTGTCAAACATTCGTAAAAATATTAACCCTTAACAAGAAAATGTGCATGACTCACAATCGCACAGATTTAGGCAGAATCTAACTCGGCCAACTTCCGCCTTTTGGATAAATGAGTAATAGTGAATGATTGAAAGCCTTGGCCTAAGCAACGAAGATGACATAACAATACAGGTTTGTCATTGTTGTCAGTAGAAGTATGTTTTGAAATTTCTTGTTTTTCAAAGAATATCTCAGGGAATAACATTTGATGATTAAAATTATTTGGGCTCATAATATTATTGAGGCTGAGTCGATAATTAGACGAGACACTTGAAACGGATCACACTTCATCCGTGCCTTTCAACATCTCTGAATACATTGGGAGACTAAAATTTAATAAATAAATTCCATTTTCTACCATGAATGAATGCATTCCAAAATATTCTTGGTAGTAAAAATCTTTAGTTTCAGCTCGCTTAAAAATGCTTAAGGTATCCGACTAAGATAAAATTTTGAATTTTGCCAAAAGTTGAGAAATTTTTTTATGATTTTATTTTATAGACCGTTTATTCGCTTAATAAATATACCAAATTTATTATTTTACGTTCACTAGAACAAAAACTGCAAGTGTGTTAGTAAAAGCATATGCCATTACTTTAAGCAAGATATGTCATACTTTAAAACGCGTTTTACTCGAAATATGTTTTTTTGAAAATGCTCAAACGGAGACAGCGATTACTAAAAAGATTTTGAAAATAATTAACTGAATTTTTTTGTGTAAGTTCTGTATAATATTAGAAGTAATTTAACCTTCAGATTTATCAATCACTGTTTTATTACAAAATTTACAGTCCCTTGTGTAAAAATAATCAGTTATTTTAATCAATTTCATATAATAATTAAGAAAAAATTAAATGTAAAAAACCTTTTTTAAGAACAAGCTTTTATTTAAACGCGCTAAAAAGAATAAAATAAATTTTTCCTTTAAAACCTTTTTTACTATCAACTTATAACGTCATTACACAATTTATATGATATAAAAGCTTGTCGCAATATTTAAGTACTCATATTTACTTAGTTTGAATTTTTAAAAACCAAAATCAATCAGGTCAAGTTATTTATTTTACTTGTTTATCTACACAGGTATATCTCGCGACAAGCTTTTATATCATATAAATTGTGTAATGACGTTATAAGTTGATAGTAAAAAAAGTTTTAAAGGAAAAATTTATTTTATTCTTTTTAGCGCGTTTAAATAAAAGCTTGTTCTTAAAAAAGTTTTTTTACATTTAATTTATTTTTTACTTTTTAGTTATCGCTGGACAGGTTTCTCAGCCTGTTCAACTCATTGAACGCTGGTTCGCCATCCCTGGTATAGCTGAATTAATTCTCGCAAAATGGTATTAGACTAAAAACACAATTTTTTTAAATCCGTAATTTTTAAGCAATTTTTTCAATCTTCGTTCAGATTTTGGGTAACATTGTTCTACACACGAAAAAAAAAAGGTTTAGTGATATTATCTTCATAAATGACAAAGTTATTAAATGTTTAATTAAAATTTTGACTATTTTTGAAAAACTTAAAGAATATATTATTTATTTGAAATATTTTGAAGATAAGGGATATATTTCTCTAACATATTAGAAGAAAATTTTAGTTGTTTATTAAAAAACTTCAAAAGGCATTTAAATATTTGTATTAATCAATAAAATGCTTAAGACTCAAAACGCATTTTGTAATCAAAAAAGAAAGTTTTATCAAATAATGATAATTTTTTGCTGCACATTGAATATCTTCTACGTAAGAATCTATCTTTTTTTTAATTGCTCAGATCATCTTTAGAAACTTGATTTGGAAAAATCAATAATTAAATTCAAATAAAATTAACAGATTCTATTTGTAATTAAATTTAAGGACACATGTCGTAGTGTGTGTTTAGATTACTGGTGATAAAATGAGGTATATTTAAATTACTTGAAATTAGAAAATTTGTTAAAAAAATTCCTTTATTTTATTATAAAATTATTTTTTTAATCGAAAATATATTGCATTTCTAGATAATATTTTTCTCTTATTGTTTTCCTAGCGGATTCCTTTTGATGGGTAAGATACATAAAAAAATGATCTTTCCGATTCTGTAATTATTTTTTGTCTGAGTTTCATAGATTAAAGTTAGATAAATTTTTTAAAGAATTTCTTCAATACTCCCTCTCAGTTTAACTTGGCAGCGTTGAGAAAGGTATACAATGTATCAATCTACTTGAAAAATAGCTCTACTTTTTTGTTTTGAATTTAAATCCAAGAAAATAGATAGAAATTTCTAAACAAATTGCATACGTTGCAGAAATTAGATTATTTTTACGTTGTAGAAATGTAATTATTTTTTAGACAAATTTAATTAATACTCTCAATAGCGCAACGTTATGAAATTTTAGTTTGGCTGAAAACCGATTTTCGACGCCAACTTTTGTCATTGTTGTAACAATAAAATTATTACAACAATGCAGATATATCCAAGTTGGCGCCCAAAACTAGTTTAACGTTTTTAATTAATATATTTTTAATTAATTGC
Organism: Trichonephila clavata; assembly: GCA_019973975.1. NCBI lineage: Eukaryota > Metazoa > Arthropoda > Arachnida > Araneae > Nephilidae > Trichonephila > Trichonephila clavata. The sequence goes on along the minus strand of BMAO01009677.1, from coordinate 67,475 downwards.
AATATCGGAATATAAATGGTCAAAACATGCATTGTCATCCAAACTAAACGTGTATACAAAATTTCAGCTCAATGGGAGGAAGATATCAGCTTCAAAATTGAGTTGCAAGATTCCACCCGAACAAATTACATACATACATACATACATACATTGTAAGTTAAATAAAAGCTTTTAAAAATGTTCTAGTTTTTGTATGAACTAAACTATCTCTTTTGCTGAAGGTCATTTCAATAATGAATAACATATAGCAACACATCAGAATTGAAAAATTGAAATTTGTTTATAAACTTTTGGTACAGAATGGCCCCGTTTATGTTATTTTTTGTAAATTTTTACCCATTATTTTCCATTTTATTAATAATGTCTTTTCTCTTAATTTTAGCATATTTTTCTTAAAATGTACTAAACATGTTTAAAAGCCACAAAAAAAAAAAAAAAAAAAAAAAAAAAAAAAAAAAAAACCCTTTCCATATCTCAATTTTTTAAAAAAAAGTTGAGATAAAGTAATAATAATTTCTTTTTATCTACTTAATTTTAGCATATTTTTCTCAAACTGCACTAAACAAATCTAAAGCAAATAAAAAAAAATCTCCATATCTCTATTTTTTAAAAAAAAAAGTTTACGCAAGTAGTGGGATATCTTAAGTGTGGCATGTGCAAGATGATTGAAATTAAAGTTCTACTATTAAAATGAAGGAAAAATAGGACCATTGGTCAGAATGGCTTCAAATTTGTACTGAATATACTTGAAAAGGGTGGAGGGAATGACACAGCATAAGAACAAAGCTTCGAAAAGTATCAATGCATAGCTATGTAAGCTATATAACGAAAGTGGATTCGGCTAGAAGTGGGTTTTTGAATGGAATTACACGCCTTTGGAATGACATGCACATTAAATTAACTGCATTGTTAATTGACATGACTGTTTCAGTTTTTTTTGACGAAAAAAAAGGCTTCGAATCAGTGGCGTAACGAAGAATATCATGGTTCCCCTGCAAACTCAGGTTTTGGGCCCCAAGTCCAAATACGTACTTAGCGTCAGTCAAGATTTGGGCTCTCTAGAATATCAGGGCCCCGCAATGCGGGGGTGTATACGTCACTGCTTCGAAGTCATTTAACATTTACGGCAGTGTTATTTGTAAAGCCCATCCACCACGGCAATGGTCTTTCCAAAATTTTTAAATTGTCTTTGGGCCCAAAACTACTTAAAAAGCAATATTAAATACGCCAATAGTTTCCTACTTCTTCAAGTGTAGTGAGTTTAAATTTCAAGTCATTCTGAGCATTGGTTCTAATTTTGCAGCATTTTGAAAGTGGATCTTTGATTATGATCACCCTTTACGTTTCTTATTCAAAGTACTGAGTTGTACCTATCAAGTCTGAGGAGAAAAAGCGAAGCACCAAAGTACTTTTAAAGTGAAAAAAAAATCAGTTTAAAGATAAGTTCGATTCTTTAAGAAATTTTAAGATTTCTATTATTTAAAAATATGTTTTATGAAATTTACACTATATTATCACAATATATAACAATTCATTATAAACTATTTTAGCAATATTAGCTTTAAAGGCAACATCATTTTGGATTTTCTTTCAACAAATTTTAATTGCTTCGCATATATCTCCTTTGATGTCATTCCTCCTTTCAACAGAGTAATATCTTGTTCTTTAAAAATACAGAGAAAAGCAAAATGTCCGTATTTTCTCTTGATCAAATTATGATGACCTATTCTGAAACAACCATTTTTTTCGTCTCGGAAAACTTATATTGTTTGTTTTTGTATAATTTCATTTCTAAACTTCTCGACAATAATCATACTCAGAACACATATAAGATCTTTTTGAAGAACTTATTCATTTAGTTTGATGTATTTAGACTTATCCAACAAAATAGTAATTAAATCGAGCAGGAAATTGTTTGCAGAAACCCATACGGATTACAGAAATACCTAATCTAATTTCCAGATACTACGATAGAGTAATCCTATCAGGTTGAAATACATAATGCTATAAATTCTCATATGGCAACGGATATTTTGATCCTATTATCTAGAATGCGAAGTATATTAGCTTGTTTCGAAATAGGCTATAATATATATACGTATAGTTCGATGACGCAAAGCGTAGCTGACATTTGCGTCATATATTTCTCAGCGAAATTTAAATGGATTGCAAAGAAAGAACTTTGGGCCATAAAAGAGAAGAGTTTTGTGATTTAAAATTCTGTTCCTCAAAGTTAATTTACGTGCTCACAGCAATTAAGCATGATCAAAGCTTCAAATTCAAAATAAAGAAGCTAAGAGACATATTTTTAAATGGAATATGTCACTACATTTGGAGCAAACAAAGATAGCCTAGAAACTTCGTTAAATATTACGCGCTATGAAAAAAATTTGATTTAACTTTTAGATAAACATTCGAACTAATACTTCAATCCACTTATGTGATATTCAACAACAAAATATTGGTCTTTTTATTGTAGTATGTTTCTCCGCATTGACGATTAAGCATCACAAAATGAGAAAGTTATTTCAACTTGTAACAACGGACATTATTTAATAACTTTGTGGATACTTGGAAATTTTTGATGTGGAATTCAAATTTAATAAAATTTGTTCATGTATGACAGAAAAATGCGAGATAGATGAAAATTTCCTTAATCAATATTGATTTTCTGTTAAAAATTTCTACAATTTCTTAAAAAATGTTGTTTTTATCTGTTACAATAAGATTGATTCGTAGAAAACGTTTGTAGCACGTAAGAAAAATTTTATCCGATTGTGGAATAATTAGATGTACAGTTTCTCTTAATTTTGAGGATTTTCAATACATGCAAATTTCATATATAAACAGTTTATTAATTTTAATTACTTGCCTTTTTTGTGTATCTTATTTCTTGTTATTGAATATTAAGTGCATTTATATCGTACAAAAAGGAGAAAAATGTCTTACAAAAATACTGCTTCAAAACCTATATTCGAGGAACAGGCTCCTTCATGCTCATATGCATCTTCCTAACACATCAAACGCATGAACAAATTTCAATTTTGATGTCGAAATTTTGTTAGTTTTCTTCCCTATCGTTCTTTCTTAATTGTTGGCTTCCAAAAATACATTACCTTTTTAGCTAAGTAAGGCAAGCCACATTTGAATATTACTATCCATTTACCCACTCTCTTCGCTGGGTATTTAATAATGCTGCGTGAGTATATACTGTTTTTAAGCTTTGATATCAAAATCCAAGCATAAATCTTTCGATTATACTGAAAAATATTCTTATTTTTAACCACGACTCTTGCTTCAAAAAGGATAGGACTTCCATTCTAAAACAAGTATAATTACGTTATACACCTTCGTAACCCTCCCTCTCAGTGTCAATTTCTGCAAAGCTTTTTTCTGAGAATCTCCAATAACAGCAACAGGCTTACCACATTTCAACCCTGTTGATGTAATTTAAAAAAAAATTGTTTTTTTTTTAAATCTATGACTACAACGTAATATCCTTTGTGTCGATTTCCGAAAACCTCTTTATTAGCGGATCTCAAACCAACAAAAGATATTTACTTACAAAATTTCACGTCTATAAGTCTTATTAAGAACAAGTAATATAAAAAAATTAAGTCAATTCCTACTTTGAATGGATAAATAGAAAGTATTTATTAACGGATTAAAAATGTAAACACACACAGAGAGAGAGAGAGAGAGAGAACTAATAGTAGGAATTGAAAAAAGAGTATGATTTGCTTGCATTGTTGTAACAAAATCAACCCGGTTTGGATAGTTTGGCTGAAAAACTGGTTTTTGACGCCAACTTTTGTCTTTGTTTTAACAGTTACGTTATTACAACAATGGAGACAAATCTAAGCTGGCGTCGAAAACCGGTAATTAATTTAATTTAATTTAATTAAGGAATATTTGAAGAAATTAAAAGTAAAAAAACTTTTTTTAAAAAACAAGCTTCTATTTAAATGCTCTAAAAAGAATAAAATAAACTTTTCCTTTAAAACTTTTTTTACTATCAACTTATAGCCTCATTACACAATTTATATGATATAAACGCTAGTCGCGAGATTAAAGTACTTGTATTTACTTAGATTGAAAATTTTAACAATTAAAATCAATCAGATCAACAATCTACACAGGTAAATCTCATCTCGCGACAAGCTTTTATATCATATAAATTGAGTAATGACGTTATAAGTTGATAGTAAAAAAAGTTTTAAAGGAAAAATTTATTTTATTCTTTTTAAGGCGTTCAATTAAAAGCTTGTTTTTAAAAACGTTTTTACTTTTAATTTATTTTTTACTTTTTAGTTATCGCTGGACAGGTTTCTCAGTCTGTTTATCTCATTCAACGCATCATTGTTGCGAGGTCTTTTCCCAGTCAATTTCGAACATTAGCTAAATGAATTCTTGCAAAAAGGCGCACTAAGCGAAAAACACAGTTTTTTTTTATCCGTAGTATATGAGCAATTTTTTTCAATCTTCGTACAGATCTGGGGTCATATTGTCCTACACACGTGAGATTATCTTCATAAATGATGAAGTTATTAAATGTTTAATTAAAGTTTAGAGTACTTTTTGAAAAATCTTAAGAAAATCTTTCTCAATTTTATTTTTTAAATGACTGATTCTGAATGAGCAAAGCATGAGCTGTTTTAATACGGAATGTCAATTCATTTAAACGAAACAAATTTCATGCGTAATGATTTAAACATCATTTTCATAAAAACGCATCGATTTTGACTCATTTAAAAAAATCGTAAGGAATACAAATATTATTATTTTGTAAGAAACATTGTTCCATATCGTGGGGAAATAAATGATCTTTCCGATTCTGTAATAATTTTTATCTGAGCTTCATAGATACATATGTTTCTTGTATTGATACTTCTGCATGTTTGATTATTCCATTAAAAATATATAACTATAAAAAAGTATGGGATAGAAAACCTGGACATTTGTTTGCATTCACTGTACAAAGAAAGATTCAAAATGGAAATAATACTATCTGATAAAAACATTTCAGCATTTTCTTATATTCTTAAAGTTTTTTCACTAAGTCGCTTTTATAAAAATAAACAAAAATATCATTTATGATGCATCAGAAAGTTGTCTTTCCACTCGTGCTCCATAAACCCTCAAACTCGGGGAAATGGAAAATTGTCTTTTTAAAAAGTATTTTGTGTATAAAAAAAGGCAAAATAAATAAATAAATATAAATAAATAAATAATATATAAATTTTTTTCAAAATTACAAAATTTTATAAATTGTTTAAAGAAGATTTACAATACTCCATCTCAGTTTAACTTGGCAGATTGAGAAAGGCATACAATGTACCAACCTACTTGAAAAATAGCTCTACTTTTTTTTGTTTGGAATTTAAATCCAAGAAAATCGATAGAAATTGGTAAAAAATGTCATACGTTGTTGAAGTTAGGATTTTAATAATACATTTCAAGTTAATTACATGTTAAAAGCATTTATTTTCAAACAAAATTAATTAATACAGTTAATAGAGCAAAGTTATGAAATTCCAGTTTGGTTGAAAACCGATTTTCGACGCCAACTTTTGCCATTGTTGTAACAATAGACAAATCGAAGTTGGCTCCCAAAATCGGTTTTTTAACGTTTTTAATTAACATCTTTTTAATTAATTGCAGTACCGGAATATAAATAGTCAAAACACGCATTGTCATCCAAACTAAACGTGTATACAAAATTTCAGCTCAATCGGTTGAAGATATTAGCTTCAAAATTGAGTTGCAAGATTCCACCCGAACAAATAACATACATACATTGCAAGTTAAATAAAAGCTTGTAGAAACTGTATTAACATAAAGTGTCTTCCACTACAAGTTTAAAAAAAAAATATTTGAATTTAATTGGATGAATATAAAGTATTTTATTAACGATTGAAAATTTGAGCAAGATAAATATATATATAAATAAATAAATATGTATATAGAGAGAGTGAGCTAACAGTAGGAATTGAAAAGGAGGAGATTTTTATCTATAATGCCCCGACAAAACTTCTCTATTGGAAATCTATTCCTACAAACCCGTTCTTAGCGAATCTATTCAACATAACAAATTTCACACACTAGTATGCGATATGTAAATTTATAATACATATTCCTAACATTACCTTTTAGGTAACAAATCCGATGGTCAACTGTAACTAAGAAATTTAGTTACAAATAATGAAGACAACAATTAAAAAACTAAAAAATAGATTTGAATAAATTTTATTCAATATATTAATGTCATCTAAAACTTACAAAACAATAAGCTTTTTGATAATACTTTTCGCTATCTTAGAAAGAAAGTTCTGTGTCTGTTCAAATAATTCAAGGTTATTAATTATCACAGATTAAAGTCAGGTCAGATTTTGAACGCGTAATGATTACAAAGAGACTGACACATTTCCCCCCCTAATGCTTCCCGGTGTATTCGAAATAAACACGCCAGTAAACAAATAATTGGAATATTTCAAAAATTATGCAAGTTAAATTTTATCTTTATTTTCATATCTCTTGAAGGGAAAAAAGTGTATGCATATTAAGTATTTCACGAGGAAAAAAGGTTAAGCCATAGGAAAATAGAATCTATAATGAAGGAAAATCTTCTTTTGAAAGCTTTACAACAATTTCCATGTTTTTGTTGGAAAGAAGGGTAATCATCAATAATTTTAGGGGTGAGGATCTTTTTCTTCCAAGAACTATCACCAGTGCTCGTTAACCGAGCTTTTATATCAAGAATAATCTAATGCTGTACCGCGGCAAGAATAATTCGTTGCCAGACATTATTGATCGTCCAACACAGCTGGTCGCAGAATCTGGGTGGTTTTCAACGCAAGAATAATGCAACCTAAGCATCGATTATTCCATGATTAAGTAAACTAATTATTCTTCAGAATATTTTCTTTTGGTTTCATGAATAGATTCTCGATTATTTTCAATAGCCATAACATGAAAGAAATTAAAGAGGTAGTTTGGTTTGAATTAACGGAAGTAATGGAATGCTTTTTTTTAATAACACACAAAATCGAATTAAGTTTGGGTTTTTTTTAAGCTACACCGAAAAAAAATCGAAAGTTAGATTTTTCTAGAAAAATATTTACAGTAAGGAAATCTATCGTTAATAATACGAGAAAATAGAATGTAGAATATTATGTTATTAAAAATGGCTCAATATTTAATCCGATAATTCACTGTTGTGAATAGCTAATTTTCTTTTACTGGCAGCCTAGCGCTTAAAATCTTTGTAAAGTTAAAACTCCCCATTCAGTCTACTACACGCAGCAGTTATAAAAGTATAACTAGTTATAGTATATATATATATATATATATATATATATATATAATATATATATATATATATATTATATATATATATATATATATACATGCATTAGGGTAGATCTTGGTTATATGGAGGGAAAAAATTGTTATTGATGCGATCTACCCATGCGGAAAAGATGTTTTATGCTATTGATATAAAAAGAAAACTAATTATATAAAAATAATCTCAAAATTTAATATTACCACAAAGGGATTGAATTTTAGAAAATATACAAAAATAATTCATTTTGGTTAGATGATTTTAGAATCAGAATAAAATTTCTTTTAAAATATAAATACCCCCCCCCCCCGATAACCACTAATAAATGAGTACTGAGTAGGGAATAGCACAATGTGCATTGTAATACATCCTCCTCCCCTCACCATCGAATCATTCAAATCCAAGTTTTTTCCGTCTTCTTCTTTATCATGCACTGCATTTTCGACACCATAGATTTCTTAAAAAAATCAATTCTAAAGAAGCTGTCAAAAAAAAAAAAAGCAAAACACCTGATGTGTTTTTTTTGTAATTGTTTAGTTCGTGTCTTCTTATCCGCACAATGAATGTTAAAAATTACTAAATTACCTATTTTTCTTTAATAAAAGTTACCTTGACTTTTAACCGTAAAAATAGCTCAAATATCAAAACTTCATTCCTCTTATGGTAGGACTAAACATAAAATACTTTTTTGAATACATCTTTTCTCTCGGTTGCTGGATATTTGTTTTGGAGTGATTTCGTGAAAAGGGACGGAAATGTGTAACAGGAAGTCGGGGAAGCGAGCGCGGTTTGATTTGACCAATCAGCGCGCTTAGTGGTGTCTCTTCGCTACCCTCGCATAGGATCCAACTCTAGTAGCAATTATGCCGCAAGCCTTCCGCACATAACACCAAGTCTTCTTAGACTTCATCCAGAATAAACCTGCGATTATTACGCTCAAATAAGTGTCAAAGTCTCAGGGCTCATTGTGAGTGAAATCTGAGGTTATATTTATATGTGTAAACAATATATTAATAATTATATTTACTGTTAAGCGTCTGTAACAAAGTTCATCGTTCTTAAAAAATACGAATTAGTAATATGGAATTATTTGAATTTTTTTTTTAGTGCGTATCTTTTTCATACTTTGAGATTAAAAAAGATTCCCCAATTAAAAAAAAACGAACTAATTAAGTAAACGGGTATTTTTGATTTTCTCTAATATTTCTAATTTTTAAACATGCGCTTGATGGTGTCTCTTCGCTACCCTCGCATCGGGGTCCAACTCTAGTTGCAATCAAGCCGCCAGCTTTTTTCATATTATTAAATTTAGCAAATCAGAAGATTGGAATTCAAAAACTCGGTAACTATAGCTAGCTTTCCATGATTTTGAGTGGTGATTTTAACGTTAACTTCAGTTTGCCAGAAGCTAAGCCGCTCATAGCTTTTCTGAATGATGGATGAACTCAAGCTCGAAACGAACACAAATCGAAATGTTTCAGCAACTAACAGTGGTACTGTTATTGATGCTGTTTTTCAATGATTTTTAAATACTTTGAAATCACAAGTGTTTGTGTCATATTTTAGTTTTCATAAATCTATTGTCTCCGCTCTTCGCCAAATTGAACAAGAATAAATATTTTTGATAAAAAAATGCATTACTCCTTGTGTGTTAATTAAATAAAACTTTCATTAAAGATATAATTATTCGACAGAAAATTATTTCCAATCATACCCGATTCATTTTTTTCAGGATTAAAGTCACTATTGCATATTTACCACGATAACATGTCAGATGTTACACATCATATGCGGCTACTGTAAGGCATGTTTTTTTCCATTCATTTCATTTTCTCTTTAATCTAGTTCAGAGAACGTCTGTTCCGCATCGGTAAGTTTTGACATTCTGCAAAAAAAATTTGGATTCCTCCTAATATGCATAAATTAAGTTAGTTTAGTGGACTAGCTGCAACTCGGCGGTTGGCCGCATGACCCCTGTCACAGTAAATGAGTAGGCTCATATGATCTTTAACCCGGAATAGTGAGAGAATGCAGATATAGGGGACGGCAAAAGGTGTGATCAGAGAGTGGAAGTATGATGTTGATGTAACTTCTTTTAAGTTCTTGTATATGTGAATCGTCTTTACAAACGCGTGCGTCAATATTTATCCCCCAAACAACTTCTAGACTCCGGGAATCATCATGTAAATATGACAAAAATTTTGGGTGACTGTGTCTGGACAAAAACTGGGACGAAAGTCATTGACAAGGAAAACAAAGGAGTTCTTGTTGGCTTAAGTGTGCCAACTTGGCGAATTAAAATCATTGTATGTTTTGAAGTTCCACCTGGCACAAAAAAAGTATCAATAATCAACCCATTATATATTTTATGATGGGCTGTTGTGGGATGAAAAAAATTCCGAGAATCACTGGATTTTTTATTATGTGAAGTACCTCCTTAAAAGGAAAGTTCTCAGAGTTACCTCTAGCTGTTAAGAACCATTCTGAAAGGTAATGTTAGCTGTGCTCGAAAATCGAATCTGCTCTCAATTTTTTGGCTGCTTACATGATTATATTTTTATGTCTGATATGTCCAAAGTTGTTTGCTTTATTTTAGTTATATTCATTAAGAGCTTGAGGATTTTTTAATGCTTAATGTCTGTTAAGAATATAGTTGCTAATTTATCAATAGTACATATTCTATTTAACATTCTGTAATGAAGTATGAAAAGTATGAGAAAAAAGCAAACAAACGAAAGTAATTGGATGGCCTAATTTGAAGAAGTTGAGAAGACTACCAGAGTCTGTGAGTTGAAGACAGCACAATCCCGAAAATAACAATCGATTATGTAGAAAGTAGTGGAAGTAGAATATGAATAAATAAAAAAAAAGACTCTGAAAGAGATGACGGTTATGAGCAAAAGTAAGATGTTGATGTAATTTTTGTATTTTTGCTGTTGTTGTTGTTGCTTATACCACCTGATCGACAGTAACATCAGATCAAGGTCCACAAAATTCATTGCGGCTTAGGGCTAGAATTTTACGCCTGTCGTTAGCCTAAGCTTTGAGCCGCCAAGAAGGTGACAGTACGATTTTGCTCACTTGTATTTTTAACACCCTTTTATAGGCTTCAGCTGTATGTAACGGAATATTTGAACTCAATTTTTACCCACTTTAAAAGGTCAGATTAGTTCGGAATTTTGCTCACTTCTCCAGAACCGAGGACAATACGATAATTTAATAATTTTGTTCCATTGTCCTGATCATGACCACCAGGATTAACGATTTCCGATTTTCAGATCAAATTCCGCATCTGGCGACTAATTTTAGATCCCATTTCCTGATTTGTTGAATAATTCCAGATTTGGTAACCAAAAGATTAAGTTACAGCTTAGTTCGATTAACTATAAAAGGGTATTTCATAGATTTTAAACTAGGGGAGATTTGTGTACCTTGGTCCACCCCACTTTATTTTAATAATATTTAAATCTAAGTTTCATTACTCAGTTGAGTGAGTGGCAACGCCAATTCCTACTTTGGCATTCATTTTGAAATTTTGTAAAAGAAAGCTGTGGCAAGTTATAAATGAAAAACATTTTTACATCAAGTGAAGTAATATTTTGCTGTTCATCTCTTTTTACAAACTTTTATTTAACTTGCTGTGTATGTAATTTGTTCGGGTGGAATCTTGCAACTCAATTTTGAAGCTGATATCTTCAATCGATTGAGCTGAAATTTTGTATACAGGTTTAGTTAGGATGGCAATGTATGTTTTGACCATTTATATTCCGATATTGCAATTGGTTAAAAAGATATTTATTAAAGAACTTAAAATGCATAATTTTTTTACCCCTGAGTGCTGTTTATTCCGCCATGCTCGTTAACGCACATTGAAGAACTAAGAAGGGACTTTTTTTAGAGTTTTGACGCTTTTAAAACAGTAATCTAATTATTTTAATAAAACTCAGACAAAAAATAATTACAGAATCGGAAAGATCATATATTTTGCTACGATACTTTACAATTGTTTTTACAAAATAATAGTACTTGTATTTTTTACGATTTTTTAAAAAAATGAGTCAAATTCGATGGGTTTTTATGAAAATGATGTCTAAATTGTTGCGCATAAATTTTTTTGTTTAAATGAATCAAAATTCCGTACTAAAACAGCGCATGCTTTGCTGTTTCAGAATCAGTCATTTAAAAAATAAAATGCCGAAAACGATTTTTCAAAAAATACTCAAAACTTTAATTAAACATTTAGTAACTTCATCATTTATGAAGATAATTTCACGTGTGTAGAACAGTATTACTCAAGATCTGTACGAAGATTGAAAAATATTGCTGAATAATTACGGATGAAAAAAATTGTGTTTTTCTTTTAATGCGCCTTTTTGCACGAATTCATTTAGCTAATGTTCGAAATTGACCGGTAAGTGACCTTGCAACAATGACGCGTTGAATGAGATGAACATCTGAGAAACCTGTCGAGCGATAACTAAAAAGTAAAAAATAAATTAATAGTAAAAAAACTTTTTAAAAAACAAGCTTTTATTTAAACACGCTAAAAAGAATAAAATAAATTTTTCCTTTAAAAATTTTTTTACTATCAACTTATAACGTCATTACACAATTTATATGATATAAAAGCTTGTCACACGAGATTTACCTGTGTAAATAAACAAGTAAAATAAATAACTTGACCTGATTGATTTTAATTTTTTAAATTTTCAAAATAAGTAAATACGATTAATTAAATCTTGCGACTAGCGTTTATATTATATGAATTGTGTAATGACGTTATAAGTTGTTAGAAAAAAAAAGTTTTAAAGGAAAAGTTTATTTTATTCTTTTTAGCACGTTCAAATAAAAGCTTGTTTTTAAAAAGTGTTTTTACTTTTAATTTATTTTTATTGTTGTAGCAAGGAAGTCAAATATATTTTTCTTTGAATTCTAGTACATAACTTTATTAGTAACATTTGGTACTAAATGAGATTTTAAATAAGTCCCCTCTTCTCCATGTGGGTTTTTCTGCAGAAGACATTTTATATAAATTTACCTTTTCATGTACCTAGGGCCATGGCCCTAGGTGCAATTGCAATTAATATTCTTTATATTTTTTTTTGAAAAGTTTTCTTAATAAAACGAGGGAAATGAACTTAATTATCTGAACCATTTTGATTTACTCAAGTTTCTTATTATTACTAGATGTTATTTAAATGAGAGGAGTTTATATTTTTTTCTGAAACTTTCAATATTCTAGATTTATAAAAAATATATTTGCTATTATTATTATTCAGGATTTTTTTTGTTTTTGTTTATGCAGCATAAGTATTCCTTTAATAAAAAACAATTTTTTATAGTTATAAAAACAAAAGAATAATTCTAAACAAGGTTTTTACGATATTTTAATATAATTTATAACCTATATACCACTTTCATATTGCAAATTTTTAATTTATTAGTTTTCCTCTTTATGAGCAATTATAAATTCCTATCTTTTTTAGATGCCTAGAAATTCTGACCGAATAAAAAGGTCAAAACCTAATGTAGATAATATAACTGCAGCTGCAGAAGCAGTTTTAAAGGATGAAGTTCTAGTTCGGATTGCAGTACGGCAGTTTGGAGTAAGCAGAACTACATTGTAAAGGCACATTGTTTTTTGTAGGAAGACTAATAATTTTGAAAATATGGAATTAAACTGTGCATATTACAACCGATGTGCTGTTTGGACAGTGTTCTCCAGAAATGAAGAGTGTTCTTATTCAGTACCTTATTGTTGCATGCGATATGCATTTCGGGTTGTCAAAACAACAAGTTAAAAGCTTGCTTTTGAATATGCAAAAGCTAATGAAAAAAATATCCCAAGGCTTGGGATGCACACATGGTGAAGCTGGTGATCAATGGTATTTTGATTTGAAAATAAATAAGGTTCTTTCACTAAGAAAGCCCCAAGCCACAAGTTTGGCAAGAGCTACCAGCTTTAATAAAACAACTGTTGATACCTTTTTACAATGTATCAGGAGGTATTGTCAAAATATCAATTTTTGCCTGAATGCATTTATAATATGGACGAAACAGACATTACGACAGTGCACACACTGACCAAAATTATAGCTCCCAAAGGCAAGACACATATTGGCAGCATGGTTTCAGGTGAACGAGGAACTAATATAACTATTATCTGTAGTATAAATGCTATACGGAATTCTGTTCCCCCTATGATGCTTTTCTCAAGGGTGAACTTTAAAAACCACATGCCGACAGGAGCACCCCCAGGGGAACTGTGGGAACAGCACACATTAGTGGATGGTCAAATGCCAAAATATTTGTTAAATTTTTAAAACATTTGATTTCTTACGCTAAATGTTCAGTTAATCAGCAAGTATTACTACACTTGGACAACCACGAAAGTCATGTCGGTTCGAAGCCATCACTTTGGCTAAAGAACATGCAATAGTTATGCTTACTTTTCCTCCTCATACCAGCCATCAACTTCAGCTATTGGACAGAGGTGTGTTTGGCCCCTTTAAAAATCCTACAGCTCAGCATGTAGTAATTGAATGCTAACGAACCCGGGAAAACCAGTCACCTTATATGAAGTTGCGGAGAATGTTTACAAATCCTATCTTTTGACCTTTACTACTGTAAACATTCTAGCTGGCTTTCATGTGCCTGGCATATGGCCAGTGAATCCAAACGTATTCACTTATGATGAATATTTGAGTTCAAGTGTGACCGACAGACCAGATCGACCGATAAATTGTCAAAATAACAATTTTCCCAACGAAGAAAGGGAGTCAAACATGATGGAACTAGATGTTGTATCAAACTTACATACATGTTCTGAAGAAGTTTGTGGGCTTTCTACATCTAACTCCATTTCATGTGTAACACCGGAACAGATAGGACCTTTTCCAAAGGCAAAACCTCGAAGTACATCCAACAGAGGTGGCTGAAAACAAGGGAGATGTAGAATACTGACTGACACTCCTAAAAAGGAAAAAATCGAAAAACAACAAGCAATTAAAATAGCCAAAAAAAGGAAAACTTAAAAAAAATCTGAGTTTGAGATTGAGGCAACTTCATCCACAGAATTATCCAATATTGACGATTCTGATTCCACTGTTGATGTAATTAATACTATTTAAAAGGGGGATTTTTGTTTAACAAGAATACAAGGCAAAAAAACTGAACAGTTTTATGAGGCAGAAATAATAGATGTTAAAGAAAAGCACTATAGTGTTAAATTTTTGAGGAACATTGCTCGTTCAAATAAGTTTCTTTATGATAAAGAAGAAACTTATGAAATTGACATTAGGAATGTTGTGTTTAAATTGCCCAAACCTCAATCTGTTGGTGCTTCAGAGCGGAAATGTATGCAGCTCACTTTTGGAACAAGTCTTTTAAATTATAATGTTGTATAAAAATACGTGCAATTTATTAATAATTTGGTGCATTGTAATTTAAATAGTTACATGATAAACCAATGTATAGCTAATATTATTTCTTTTATTAAATGCATCTGTGTATGTTTATTTTCTAATGTTTCTATTGATTACAGAGTGAAACCTAGCTTTCAGGAAAAGGCTCTAGGTACAATGATATCATTGTACCTAGGGCCCTTTGTAAAATTTTTTAAAAAGCTTTTATTTCACAGAATTAATTATTTAAGCACTTATATTAACTCTAATTGGATGGTAGTTAGTATAAGGATGAGTGCATATCAATTTCACATTTTTAAACAGGCCAGTGACTCTGTTTTTGTCCACTGAAAAAAAGTGGCCCTAGGTACACAGGTCTCCCTTATAATTTATTTAAAGTATACTCGATAAGTTGTCTGCTGTGGCTCGAAGAACAATTTGATAGGCACAATTCCTTTCCAAACTTACACTTTGAAGATGCGTATACATTTGCCGGTAGAATCGTTTATTAAAATTGTATTCACCACGAAATTATTTTCGAAAATCAAAAGGAATAAACCAATTTTTGACCAACACAGAACAGTTTTTTCTAAACTACAGCTGTGTTCTGGGGGTTCATGAACAGAAAGAAAACTATCGAGCTATGCACAAAAAAAGTCTGACAAATCAACAAGAAATGGTTCACCTTGAGTGTGCTTGAAATTACGTTTACCTCTGAGCCTAGTTTTTTTGTGAATTGTTTTACTCGAAGATGTAGGATATGGATAGTAATACATTTTCATTTTGGTAGGCTTTTAAAAACATCAAATTATGCATATTACTCTCAAAATATTAACGTTCTGGAAGTTAATACTAGTTAGTTTAAATTATTTTGAATTTTAATGAATTTTCTATGTTTTTCTTAAAAATTAATTTATGCTTTACCGTATGCAATTAATACTGCATACGTACATTATTGTGTTCAACAAACTTGCATCCCTTTTTGGCAAAACAAAACATAAGAAAATGCAATTTTGCATTTGCTTTCAATGAAATTTTCTTTTCGAGAGAATTTTAGAAAATGGTTTCAGAGTAGTATAGAATTTAAGTAAATAGTAAAATCCAAAAAATAGTAAAATTTATGACAATGATAGCTTGTTGCAGTAAAGCATTCATTTATAACTCGTAATACTGCATTATTTCATGATTCTTTTCAACTTATTACTAACAAAGAGCTAGCAGATACTGGAGAGAAAAAAAAAAAGGAATTTTTTACCAAGTGACAATTTTTGCTTTCTTAGTTGTCAGATTTAATATTTCTATGCAAAATGACAAAAAAAATTCTCAAAGTTGAATCTTTTTAAAAGGTAAACCACAAGATCCCAGTGGAAAATTTAAAAACACCTTCCGTAAAAGAATTTTAGGCTTTTTCAAGAGACAGAATAAATGAAATAAAAAAAGAGAAAGGTATAAGAGCGAAAAATTCTCATCAAGGAAAACTTTCTGTGGCAACGGTAAGGTTCCGGTTATTTTTCAACTTATTCCTTCAAAAGCAATATTCCTGGTGAATATAACTGGAAAAAGCAACGATGGTAACAGCCTCATTTTATTCCATTTGGCGTCTTTTTCATTTCTTATTTCTTAGAGTTATTTTTTTTTCAGAATAGAAAAATTAGCATTTCTATATTTTTGTTAAAAGTGAAGAATTTGTATTTGAGAGTAAGAAGTGTATCATTATTTAAAGTTCGATAAAACTTGAAATAAAAGTAAAGCTATTTCAGGTTATGGATTTGAAATATAATATTATGAAAATTTAGAGAATCGGGTATTATTTTATTAATGGAAATTTAAATATATTTATTTTTGTGCTTTATTAAATTTCTACTTTTAGCTCACACTCTCTCTATTATCTTGTTCAAATTTTTAATCGTTAAAAAAATGCATTTTAAAGCATTCAATTTAACTGAAATTTTATATACACGCTTATTTTGGATGACAATGCAGAAATTTAATAAACATTAATTGATTAAAATTAATTATTCAAAGAACTACAAATACAGCCACGTTGGCATCATTTTTGACGAATTAGGGACCATTTTGGAGACGTGTCAAAACATGAAAAGTTTTTTTCCTCATATTTTAAAGCTCTCATTTAAACTGATGGGTAATAATACGATAATTAAATTATAGTTAACTAAAATTATTGATTGAAATTAATTATTTAAAAATTACAAGATACAGCCACGTTGGCTTCATTTTTAACGACTTGGGTCAAATCTTTAAAAAAATTTTTTCTCACGTTTTAAAGCTGAACAGTTGAACTGAACTTTTATGTACACGATTGTTTGGGATGACAATGCGATACTTTAATGATAATTAATAAAAATTAATTGCCTCTTATAATGTGATTCGGTCATATGTATATACATATTTATATTAATTATAACTATTTAATAAAAAGTAACTAAAATAAGTTTTATTTTGTTGATCTAAATAGGAATTGACTTGACAACTTTTTTTATATTACTTATTTGAGGAAACAGATGATACAAAAGAATTTCGTTAATAAGATAATGAGTTTTTTCAAGTTAAATAAGATTTGTTCACGTGCAAGAAATTACGATTAGATTTTACACTCTTAAAATAATGTACTTTAGTTAAATGCAATTTCTTTCAAATAAATTTAAGAAGTTTTGCAAAGAAATAAAAGTTCATAAAACTGGTAAATAGGAAACAGCCTATTTTACTGGTAAAGTAGAAACAAAAGTTTCAAAGAATTAAAGAAAAAATCACTTGTTTTAAATACAAGGGATACAATGTTGTTGCATTAAAAATAATTAAATATCTTTTTTTTTCTTTTACATTATAGGTCTCTTGCTATCATTATAATTAATCCCATACACATAATTTTAACTGTTTGGCAGTTTTATTTTAATAAGAGTTTCTTAATTTTTTTTACATTAATTTTTGGAAACAAATACACGTTTTAAGCATCCTCATAAAATTAAATGACACGACAGAAATACTTCCAACGTTACATGTAAAATATCATTTGGTAATTAATAGAACATAAAACAAGCTACGTTAGTTAAACTACTTAAGTGTTATAAATATCTTTCTTCAAAATTTTTGAACAAAAAATAGATTTTATCTATTTTATCTTAACTCATTTATGAACTTTTTGCTTTGGCTAATAGTTTAACAAATAGTCTAATTATCAATACTAAATAATTCATTTATGACGAAATACGTTTTCCATATATTTCATTAGGTGGAGTACTACAATAATTGATATGAATGATGTATTTTAAATAAATATTTTATTCATATTTATTCCAATTAAAAAAAAAACTCTTCAGAATACTACGATGTTTCTAATAGTAGTATTTTCCTAATATCCTTGTGATGTTAACACTTATTTTACTAAATATTATTTTAATCTCAAAGGATATTAACCTCTGTGTGTTGAAGAGGCTGATACAAAATTAAATAACTCACCAATACCAAAGGAAATATTACCAAAGAAAAACAATGAAGGGAAAAATTGCTTTATGTCGAAGGGAGTTGAGTGAATATTGACGTCGCACTGTTCAGCTACACGAGGGCTTTTTGCGACGGTCCGCGTAATTTTGAACCATGGTCAAGTGACGCGGACGACACCTGAGCTGGCACCCCCTCTCCTAACTACCACACCACACCAACCGGAAGACGTTTGAGCTCTCGACAGATTTGACGTGCATCGCTCTCCTACACGGCCGGTCTTCAGTAGTACTAGGATCGAACTCATGACACGCTAGCCATGATCCGATGCCTAGACCACTTGGCTACCGCGGCCACTACGTCGAAGAAAAGAGCACATCCTTCCTAAGAAGATATGAATTATAAGACATGCAATATAATCTCGCATCAAGACAAATAGAAATCACCTGTTCCAGAAGAGGCAGATGTTTGTTTGCAGCCATTGCTTAAAACAAGAAATTATATGGTAATTGGCACAATCTTCTTCTGCTGAGATAGAGGAGACAATCTTCTGGTCCACCACCTCTGTTCAAGCTGAGTCGATATAATAATAAAATGTTTCTGATATTATATTGTAATGGCATTTACAATAATTTTTTTTCAATAAAATTCTTCACACACAAAGAGATCTGCTTTTTATTTTGTTTTTGATTTTACAAGCTCGTCACCTAATTTCATCTGGCGATAGTCATATGCAATTTCATTATTTTAATGTAAATGCATTTAAATATGCTTTCAGAATAAAATACAATTACATCAAAAATGGATATAAAGTTATTTAACATGGAAAATATAGAGTGTTTTCCATAAAAGTCTCATAATCTTTAGAGAAATGCACCACAATAAATGAAATGGAAATACTTTAATATGTTCCTTGGGATACTATATCATCCATTGACCGGTACCGGTCAGCAGCCCGGAGGTTATGGACTACTGTATGATAAAGGAAAAACAACGCGCAGATTTATAACTGCTCAATAACTTGTTCATTACGAGTGAAAGGTGAAAAAAGAGTTGTGCCCCCCCTCTTTCAGTCATCTGAGCTTAAAATATATGCGTACGCACGGGATCAGGCAAATTTCCTAATTTCATCTTAAAAGTTCTACAATTATTACTGCAATAGTTTATTACTGCAGTTAAATGCAGTACAATTTAATGTTTATTATTAATGATGTCTGAATTTTCCGTAGCAGATATTTGGTGATATTAAAAAATTCAGACTTGTAAAATTTGTTTCATTTTAATAAAAAAAAAATTATATATATCTCGAGGAAAAATAGACAGTAATAAATGCGTGAATTATTAATACAGCTATACGGTATGTCAAAACAAATTTCATAGATATACCAAACTTTTTAAACTATTTGCATTTATAAAGTATTTTAAAGTCCAATCCTCCTGAGAGATATGAACTCTTGCACTTGTTTATGTGCTTCAATGGCATCGGTAGCCAAATAATCATGGTCACGAGCTTGTAGCCGATGTTTTCTGAATTCGAACCTTTATTCCACCTCAGAACAATCATGTGTGGCGGTGGCTCCTATATAAGCCATCAACAGCCTCCGGAAAGAAGTTATCATTTTGGTCTAGTGCTATGTTACGTGCTTACAGATCAGAAGGTACCGATGTCTTGGCCGCCATATTGATGACCTTGACGCTGAACTAAGAAAAAACGAAACCTTAACGCAGTCGTCGTGGTGCCATCTACTCGCTGCAAGAGCAATCAAAAGCCGTCAGGCACACTTGACGCTGCAACCAAAGCCATCAGACCACTTGATGCAACAGCAACAACTCACACGCTCGCCATAACAGCTAAATCGTTCGTTCACCGACTCGCTGGTGAGGGAGTAGTATGGCGATGGTTCCTATATCAACCAGTAACAGCCGCCGGACTGAAGTAATCATTTTGGTCTGTGGTATGTTAGGTGTTTACGAATCATAAGTTACCGAGTCCCATCCTCTGCAGATGTAAAGCGGGTGATGCATGTTAAATTTGTCGTGGGTCAAAGTCCTCCCTTTGGCGTGATGTGGTGGCTTGAAAAGCGGGTGCAGTTCAGGTATTCGTTCTTTGACTGTGGCTCAAAATTATGGGATCCGTAACAGATTGACCACGTGTTTCTGTATAGAGTGACATAAACACTTAGTCACTTGTATGTTTCAGTTCCCCTGATTCAACAAAAAAAAAGTCAGCACCAAAAGTGTATATTGAAGGTTCATGCTCTGTAGAACATTATTTAAAAGTACAACACTTCTAGTGTCGTTTAAAACTTTTAATCAAATACTACGGTTTGAAATATCACCTGAGGGATCACGGATTGCAAAATTGGGAAAAGCTTATAACTTATGTGATACTTCTGGCAGTGAAGAGAAAATCGTGAGATCACATACAGACAGTCGCAGCATACACCAATAAAAATATTAAGTCAATTTAAGAGTGAAACAACATATTAAGTTACAAAGTCAGATTTATTAATTGTTAGGTAAATTCAGAAACTTTCTGGTAAAAAAAAAATACAACAAAGAAATTAAAACGGCTGGACAAATTAATAAAGATTAATTGAAATAGACGTGTCACAAAAATCTGTATACAATACAAAAGCAGTGAAATTTTCTTCTAATGAAACACAAATAATAAAATTAATTGTCTGTTACACCACCTTTCTAAGTAATAAATGCTTTGAAGCTCCTGCACACCGACAAAGCAAAATATTCTAAGATGCCAAGAGTTGTTTTAGACCCCCATACCCGGGATAATGCCATTTTTAAACATTTAATGGAAGATTTTTTTTTATTTTTCTCTTCTTTTTTATTTTTCGCCATCCCACAAATGTACAATGGGATTCAAGTCAGGTGACCAAGATGGTGAATGTAGCTGCCAGGGTTCCTTCTACAAGAGCAATTTTTTCACAACAAGTTCTATATGCTTTGGGTCGTTATCCTGTTGGAAGGAAGATCCACTCTTAGCCCAGCCGCAATTTGTCCAAAGACGATTGCACATTATCTTGTAATATCTTCAGATACTGTGTAACGGGTCTTTCCACGAACTTTCGACTAATCCTCTTGGGGTAAAAATTTATTTCTTTTTAACTGTATGCTCTATTAAAAGCTTTCTCCCGAAGAAGACTTAATTTATGCAAATGAGTTATTATATTTAAGCGTGGACATTTAGGTACGCGAAGTTAGTCGAAAGTGAGCCGACGTATAGTCGCTGGATGTTCAGTTATTGATAATTGGTGAATAACTTATAAGACTGAGATTAAGAATTACGACCTTAGGTCGCACTAGCAAGATGTTTACCGTGAAGTTTAGAGTAAGAGGCCAGAGTGATACAAGAGTAAGTGGAGTAGATTATACTTTTATGTTAAGTATCCTTAAACTTTGCAATTGCTCTTCCTACTTTTAGTTGTTTTAGTTTAAGTGGGATAATAAATCTGATTTTGAAACTAGTTATGGCTGATCTTTACTGGAGCCCCCCAAAACCAACCTCGACAAGGTTGTTACAACTGTAGCCGTTCATGGCATATTCAATAAACACCAAATTTCCTCATTCAGCCAATGACATTGAGCATCAAAGCATTACACTACTACCGCCGTTCTTCACTATTGGTATTGTGTTTGCGTCCTCCATTTCAAATTTTTCTTTTCCAAAAATTCCCATGACCATCACTTCCAAAACTCTTTCCTGAAGATTCTGTTCTACAAAATCTAATCTTTTCTGACGGTTGATTGAGTTGATTAGCGGTTTTCTACGTGAAATTCTGCCATGAGAATCTCTAGATCGGTTAATTCTATGAACTGCCTCAGTATTTAAGTTTTGTTGGTATATGACACAAAATGTTCCTACAACTTTAGAAACGACAGTCGTGAATTTTCATGACTTACTTTATGATGGTGCCATATCGATCACTTAAAATCCTTCCCCGACCACTTTGTGGTTTGTTATAGGTGGGATTCTTTTGAATTGTAACTCGTAATAGATCTTTGAACTTTTGCAATGCTTTTCCTGACTATTTTCCAAGATTTCACAGTAAGATAAGTAATTATTTCAAGGAAGTACTTTCTATTTCCCAAATCTAGAGGTATTTTCTTTCCAATAAATTCCTCAAGTGAAATTTTTTAAAAAACCACTGACAAACAAGAAGAATAAATTTTTCTTATTATATACGACTCAAAATTAGGATTTTCTTATCGTTGATTCAAAATCACGTGATCGTCTATATGTTGACACTTGTAACGTCTGATATCTTATTTGTATATTTCTCTGGTTTTGAGTAAGTTTGAATTTTATTTGCTATCTTTATTGTTTATCTTTTAGGTGAGCGATTTTCTAAATATGGAGCATGCCCCTTCCCTAGCGAGACGTGATAACCATACATGGGGGACGCGAGCATAACGCAAAGTTGAAAATGAAAGATTGTTCAAACAAATTATTAATTTACCGAAAAGAAATGTAACAAAATATATATTCTGACATAATAAGAAAATTACGGATTTACACTGTAATCATAAATGTATTAGTACTGTACAATGCATTTTATAAGAAATTTATCAATACTAAATTAAGGAATCCGACTACCTTAAAATTGTGAATTTTGCCCAAAAATGTTTATAATTTTATTTTATAGACCATCTTATTAGGTTTATATAAATACCAAGTTTATTATTTTTCTTTCACTAAAACAAAAACTACAAGTGTTTTAGTAAAAACAAATGCCATTACTTCAAGCAAGATGTCATACCTTAAAACGCATTTTACTCGAAACGCGTGTTTTTTAAAAATTGCTCAAACGGGGCCAGAGATTGCTCAAAAAGTTTTTAAATTAATTAACCGAAATATTTTGTGTATCTGTATAATAGTAGAAGTGTTTTAATTTTCAGAATTATCAATCACCGTTTTATTACAAAATTTACCGTCCCTTATGTTAGTTTAATCGCTGTTTTTTTAAGCAATTTCATATAATAACTAAGATGAAATTCTCTAGTTTTTTGTAAAAATTAGAATATTTTTTATCCTGCAGGTCATTTTAAAAACGAATAACATAACAACACATCAGAATTGAAAAATTTAAATTTATTCATAAACTTTTGGTATAGAATGGGTCGCCTTTATTTTATTTTTTGTCAATTTTTACCAATTTTTTCTCATTTTTGTAATAATAATTTCTTTTTTTCTTCTTAATTTTAGCATATTTTTCTTAAAATGTACTAAACCAATAAAAAAAATAACAAGAAATTCCCCATACCCCATTTAAAAAAATGTTTCGCAAGTAGTCGGATACCTTAAGAATAATAGTTAGTGACACCCAAGGGCTTATCTTGAAGAACCAAGTTCTTAAAAGAAAGGTTTAATATTAGAAATAGACACTATAAGTGGTTTTTCTGTATTTAATTGCAATATATAAAAGTATTTTGTCTCCAAAGTGCAGTCACCGCTGAAAATCCGGTTTCACAAAGGTAAGATGTTGGAAGTGGTAATAGTATACGCGAAAAATGCTTCGTTTAATGCCAAATGTGATGGATATAAGATAGAGCACAGAAGAGATTTGACTATTTTTCTAAAGATCATCTGTATTTTTAGAAACGGATGAATGAGTGTACGGACTTGATAGTGTACACGGACTAAAATAACAACTAGTCTTCCGCAGTTCGTATCTTTAATATTCCGCAACTCACACACATTCACTACAAACTATGGTGCCAGATGCATCAGTATAAATAGTGGGAGCAATCTGGTTTTAACGTTGCCATACAAATTAAACATTCAAAGATTACAAAATAAATAACAGTATGCAAATTCAAACAAAGAGGAAATATTTAATTTAATTAAAATTTTTTTTGAAATCTATCCAAATTTTAAGATAAAGAGAGAGAATTATAGAGGAAGGAAAAATAATAATACTTATCCTATTTCTTAGAAGTAACTTAAGTTAAATATCTGTTTTATTTACAAGTAATAAACTGGTATATAAAATTTAATAATTATCCTGATAATTTGTACGGTTTACAATTCGTATTTTAGCTTTAGCGTCAAAGTACATTATTATTGTATTTAATATATTATTTTTGTAAGGAAACGGGACCGCGCGCGATGAAAGTAATAATTGAAAATTGGTCGGAAATACTTTAGGTTTGAGAAGCATTGTCTTAGGTATAAAATAATTTGTCTGTCTAGGATTCATTGCTTTTATAAAAATTACTTTTCGTTGGGTGTATGCACACTTTTTCTGTCATTCTGCATATTTTCTCATGGTCCTGAACGGGTTAAGAGCTTCGATGCATTATAAAAGATATTTCTTTGCCAGAATTAGATATTTCTTTAAAAAAAATCTTGAAACAAGAAAAATGGAATTATTTATTTCCACCGCATTATTCAAATGCAGTTAATACTCGAAAAAATCTTACACGGATTTTTTTTTCTTTTCATTTTTGTTAACAGCGAAAAGATGTGAACAAATTTCTGTTATACAAGGTTTGAATATTTCTTAACAATTTTCAACCCACACTATTTCACTTACTTCATATTCCAAACATCCCATTCTATTTGTTTACTTTTCTCAGTCCTTTTTTTTTGGCTTCATTCCAATGAAACTCGTATTTTACAGGGCTTGCGATTTCCCTGTTCTCTTACAATTCGTTTATTTACTCTCTTTTTTTCGTGCTTATTTCTTTAAAAGTGACAGGGAAAAGCTGTCGCATAATAATCCTCAAAAATATTTTTCTTTCAAGTTACCTCTAAAAATAATTTATTTTTTCTAACTGCTACTTTATAATTCGAAATTTTTTCCTAAAATTTCAATATTCTAATGTAGTTTTTCAGTAACGCGTTTTGTAAATATTTTCATTTAGTGATGTATATTTCGGGATATTGACGAGATTATCATTTGAGAATTATTCTTATATTTCGAAAAATATTAGTGCAAAGAGAAAAGTAAATTCTCATGTTCGAGTTTTCTTTAAATTTATGAAAATCAAATAATATTACAATAATTAAACTAAACTCATGTCACAACAGCCCATGAGGATGAGGGTCAAGGAATACTGTGCCCATCTCAGTATACGTGACCAATGGGCGCTGAGGTGCATGAGCAGATGTTCCGATCAGGTGGTCTGTCTGAAGCGAAACCCCAGTGTTGAGTCTTCAAGCAAGTGTGGTACTCATTTATCAACCCACTGAAGGGATGAAAGGCTGAGTCGATCTTGCCCAGCCCGAGGATAAAACCCCGGATCTGTGGTGTGGAAGTGCGATATGCTACCACTTGGCCACTGGGCCTCATAATATTCCAATACACAAATTTAAAAAAAATACTTTAAAATTGAGTTGAAATATCTGGATAGTATTAAATTTTCAGGCAAAGATGGGATGGGTTTTCTTGATTATGAAGGAATTTAAAATTTGAATGATTATTTAAAACAAAACGAATGACACTATGTTTTCATTTAAAGAATAGACAAAATTTTAATTCTTATTTATAGAAATTAAAATTTTATAAATGCATTTAAATATTTTCATACCAGAAATTATCATGATTGTTATTAACATTGCTTCGTATTGTTAATTAACATCGCATTTTGAATGCAACTGGCGTAATGCCCAAGGAGGACGTGATCAACCTAAGGGGCTAAGAGGTATGACGCTGGCGAGTGAATATTTACGTCACACTATTCAGCTACTCGAGGGTTTGGCGAAGAACCTCGTAATTTTTATCCATGGTCAAGTAAAGAAGAAGACACCTGAGCTGGCAACGCTTCTCCTAACTTCCACACCACAGCAACGGGAGGACGTTTCAGCCTCGACAGATTTAAGTTATCCGACTACGTTCGGAACCATGGTTTTGCAAAAGCGTACAAACAAATAATTTGTTTTATATTTAATGTCATTCAGATTTGAATACACTTATAAAACTGTTTTAAGAATATTATTACGATAAAAAATTATTTAAAAACAATATTTTGGCAAAAAATGAACTTAGAATTCCCTTTTTTCAAGACATTCTCTTTTTATGAAAAATGCTAATAATATTTTGTTTATATATAGCTAAGAATTCTCCAAAGGATTTGAACTACGACTTTTGAAAAATGCACATTATTTTCAGAGTTACTACCAATTTTGCAAAATAATAATTTTTACCATTTTTCTGTAAAAATTTTCCCACTCTGATGAATTAAAATAAAGATAAATCCACTTCTAAATTATGCATTTCAAAAATCCTAGTTCAAGCTCTGTACAAAGGTCTGATATATATTTGGACAAAATATTATTATTACAGAAGAATTTTCGATAAAAGAAGAATTTTTGAAAAATAAATAACTTTACTTCCACTTTTTGCCAGAATATTGCATCTAAATCATTTTTAATTGTAATAATATTCTTAAAATAGTTTAACACGTGTATTCTAAACTAATGTGACCCTAAATATTAAAAAAATATTCGTTTGTACGCATTCGAAAAATCACGGCTCCGAACGTAGTCGGATATCTTAATTCTTGCATCGCGCCCCTACACGGCGGGTCTTCAGTTGTACTAGGCTCGAACTCATGATACGCCGGCGAGGATTCGAATACCTTGACCACTAGGCTACCGCGATCACCCTAGAGAGATACAAATAAGCATCATGAGGAAAAGCCAACCCTGCACTCAACGTTTAAAGAACAAAATCTCAATTTTTCTAATTTTTTACAAAAGTACAAAAAGTTAAAGGGGTTAACCCATGTAATTTTTTTTATTTTTCATAAATTGCTGTTTTAACAAGTCTAGAATACGTTGATAAAGGGATTTTTTAAAATTCGAAGTCGCTATAAAAAAGCAAGTGTTAGAACAGCAGCGGTTCGGAGCGCTGTGCTGGAGCGCCTTTTGTTTACAGTCGGCTCTAAACCATTGCCCCTTCTGTGCAAATATACATTCATACAAGAATAGACAAAATTTGTACAGGTTTAAAACGAAATATCTATAGTTATTGAATATTTCTTCAAGCTTGTTTTAGTCTCCACTGCCAGGCATCGCAAATTGTGGGTAAGTTAAGATTTTCATTGTTTTATTTGGACTTGAAACTTTAAACGCGTTTTTCTCAAAACTGACTTTTACAAACTTTCCTCCATCATATCTCAAGAACGGTTTTACTGATTTACTTCACATTTTTCGCGTAAACTCAGCACATATATACGCTCCAAATGGACTACGATCATTCCAAAATTCAAAATATTTTTGTTTTTTATAACAAAAAAATAACAAAAGCCCCCACGAAAATCGAAACTTTTTTTCAGAGGTCCACCAAAAAGGCAATTTTTGACATTTTCAATTGAGTATAATCCATTCTGCGTATTTAAGCTTTTAAATTAGAATGCCGTTAGTTTTTTTAAATTTTAGATAAGCCAATAAATTGGAATCGTGGAAGAAGTAAGCGTCCATTTTTTCCAGGAGGGTGAGTTCAGAGCGCTATAACTCACGTTCTGTTGGATATTTTTGATTAAACATTTATAAACATACTCTTACAAATAAAAGTACAAAAAAAAATGATTAAAAACTTAAAGTTCTATCTTTTTACTGGTCATTAAGAAAATTCTCTGAAAATGCTTAAAAAACAGGCCGTCACATGGGTGAACCCCCTTAAGATATCATAACTTATAAGCAATTTTTAATACACTATTTTATATTTTTCGCCTGTTTTAAAATAGCTTTTTAAGATCGGAACTATACAAAGTTTCAAAAATATGTATGGATTCTTCTTCTTTCCAAGCACTACAGATGTTTACTTGCCAAAACTGTGTCAGTCAGCTTACACCATCTACATCAATTCGATGCTATATTCTTCCATCGGTTAACTCCCAAGTCCTTCAACCGATTTTCCCCTTTATCCATCCACCTTTTTCTCGGTCTTCCTCTTTTCCTTTTTCCCTCTGGAGTTTCGAAAGTTATTTTCTTAACTGGGGAGTTTCATCGTATATAGAAATACATGACCCAGCTACCTTATTTGGGAAACCTTGATCACTTTGACTACATTGAGATATTCGTATTTCGATTGAAGTTCAACGTTCAACGTTGTATCGTATTCTCCAGATTCCGTTTTCTCTCAGTACACCAAAAGTTTTTCGTAAGATTTTTCACTCGAAAGTCACAAGTTTCTCTTCGTGTTCTTTATTATTGTCCAGCATTCGCTGACATATGAAACAATTGGTCTTCTTAGAGTCTTATGCAACTGTATATAAAAGATACAAAAAAATAACAAGAATGGAAAATACAGTGTAAGAAAAAAAATATACCATTTTAAAATCTGCTTAAAAAGACTACGTATGCAAAAGATTCCTCCAATACTCTTGCGCACTTAATATACGAAACAAAAATGAAATTTGTTACAGAATAGTAACAGAGATTTATCATTTATATGAATGATTCTAGAATTTCTTGTTAATATTCTTTTCCCTTTCCCCCCCTTTTTTTCCCACTGTCAAATGAGAAGGACGACTCCGGAATTAACACCCCATTTTACCCGAGGACTCTTAACTAATGAGCCGATCAAAACAACACTTGCCAAGATTTCGTAACCGTGACCAATATTTAGCAACAGCTACGTTTTCAATGGGCTTAATTCATCTGACGTCATAGCCATACGATAAAAGCTATTTAGTTTTTCCAGCTAATCAGTTCACGTTCTTCGTTGTTGACAACTTTTGCTCTTTGCAAAAACTTTCTCATAAAAATTACATATGTATACAAAATGAGTTGAAGTACTAAACTGTTCGAAATATGTGAAAAAAATGGAAAAAAAAATGTATTTTTTTCTAAAACCTTAGTTTTTTTTGGTCATTATATACCTTAGGCGATATGGTACCCTAAAAATCATTGAACTGTCGAAGAATTTTTACTGGCTTTTTTGATACCTGAAATTTTTATAAACATGCCTACAAAATTTCAAAGCTTTACCTACACTTTTTATCAAGTTATGGAGCAATATTTGATGCTGGAGAGCAACTACCACGCGCACATTTCAGATATCAGCTAGAAAACAGCCCGATAAAAATGAATTAATTATTTTTCTATCGCACGTAAATGAAACTGACATTACATATGTAGTAACAAATCATTTCATGAAAGAATTGTGCAATTCATGCAAAAATTCAAAATTGTTTATTGAAGAGCAAATGAATTTGGTCAAAATTTAAAATTTGTGCGTGCTTTTTATGATATTATTATGAATGGAATAAAAACTTCAAAACGGATTCTCGCAAAGCACAAATACTAAATCTCATTTTGATAACTCAGATAATTAAAAATCTAATTCGCAAGAATAGCAAAACCCTCTCATTTTTATATATTTGTTTTCGGTGATATACATATATCCCATGTGTGTAAAATTCCACTCAATTATTATTAAAATACTTAAAGGTATTTATTTAAATAAACGCACAGATGCAGTTCTTCGATTTTGATATATTTTACCTATAAATTGTTATTTGATTTTGCTTTCATTCATGTAGAATGAAAGCAAATCGCGTAAAAACTTAATTCGCAAGAATAGAAAATATCTCCCATTTTTATATATTTGTTTCTGATGTATATATATCCCATGTGTATAAAATTCAACTCTTTCATTATTAAAATATTTTTTGATATTCATTTAAACGAATGCACATATATGTGTGTGTGTGTGTGTGTAGTTCTTCCATTTTGGTATATTTTACTATAAATTGCTATTTGATTTTGCTTTCATTCGTGTACAATATTTAACATGCGAAGGCTTTTAAAATCATGGAAATAAAATATAAAGGCATAAACATCTTTTGTACATGTTGGGAATTAGCTCTGAGCATGGAATTAGCTCTGAAGTGAGTATATTTATTTTTTTTATAATTATTAAGATAAAGTTTCATGAAATATTGATCTTTCATTCGTTTTTTTCTATATATTCATTATGACAGTATACTGTTTAATTGTTCTACATTTGTGCAATTTTTATAGTAAGCAGTTTTAAATATTCTAATTAACACTTCATAAAAGTTTCAGATTATTCGATGAATATTATATTATAATATTAATGGAATGAAAACTTCAAACTCATATTTCTCCATGTTGAATTTTTGTACACATACTATTATTCACAAACCCCTAAGGTTTTTTTGATAATTGAAGTATAGATTTGAAATTTTTTTAGACATGTTCTGAAATGTATGTTTCGTAACACTGTGTATGGAATTAGCTCTAACATGTTTAGTACTTTTTCTAAAAAATTTCAAAATCAAAATTAATGTTTTTTTTTTGAGAATTTTTGGAAGTTTAACTATAAAACAATTAAAGAGCAGCAACAGAAAAAAAAAACCATGCACAGTTTTATGTAGTCTATTATAAGGTGCTTGGAAAAAAATTGTTTGAAAGAAAAGAGACATATTTAAAAAAAGTTATAGAAATTTAAAAATGTTTAAAATAGTTCAAAAAATTTTAATTTTTCAAACATTTTGCAACAAATTAAAAATTTTTTGTATGGAATTATTATTAAATATTAACCTTTATAAAATAAAATTAAAACCAAACATCAAATATTAAAAATAAAAAAAAATTGTGAAAATGGTACCATATCGCCTTACGGAAAGATCTGTACATTAATACGAAGTATGTCTTCCTTTAGCAGAAATGACCTTTTTAACCCTTCTTTGCAATTGACCCCGCAAGAGTAGCACATATGCTCTTGATTTTATCTTCTTAGAAACATACTGGTATAGCCCTTTTTATTAATTAAAAGCTTTTATTTAACTTACAATGTATGTATGTATGTATGTAATTTGTTCGGGTGGAATCTTGCAACTCAATTTTGAAGCTGATATCTTCCTCCCATTGAGCTGAAATTTTGTATACACGTTTAGTTTGGATGACAATGCATGTTTTGACCATTTATATTCCGATATTGCAATTAATTAAAAAGATATTAATTAAAAACGTTAAACTAGTTTTGGGCGCCAACTTGGATATATCTGCATTGTTGTAATAATTTTATTGTTACAACAATGACAAAAGTTGGCGTCGAAAATCGGTTTTCAGCCAAACTGGCATTTCATTACGTTGCGCTATTGACAGTATTAATTAACTTTGTCTAAAAAATAATTACATTTCTACAACGTAAAAACAATCTAATTTCTACAACGTATGCAATTTTTTTACAAATTTCTATCTATTTTCTTGGATTTAAATTCAAAATAAAAAAGTAGAGTTATTTTTCAAGTAGATTGTATACCTTTCTCAACGCTGCCAAGTTAAACTGAGATGGAGTATTGAAGAAATTCTTTAAATAATTTATCTAACTTTAATCTATGAAACTCAGACAAAAAATAATTACAGAATCGGAAAGATCATTTTTTTAATGTATCTTACCTATCAAAAAGGAATCCGCTAGGAAAACAATAAGAGAAAAATATTTTCTAGAAATGCAATATATTTTCGATTAAAAAAAATAATTTTACAATAAAATGAAGTAATTTTTTAAAGAAATTTTCTAATTTTAAGCCAACGAGTAATATTTAAATATACCTCATTTTATCACTAGTAATCTAAACACACACTACGACATGTGTCCTTAAATTTAATTACAAATAGAATCTGTTAATTTTATTTGAATTTAATTATTGATTTTTACAAAATCAAGTTTCTAAAGATGATCTGAGCAATTAAAAAAAATAGATTCTTACGTAGAAGATATTCAATGTCCAGCAAAAAATTATCATTATTTGATAAAACTTTCTTTTTTGATTACAAAATGCGTTTTTAGTCTTAAGCATTTTATTGATTAATACAAATATTTAAATGCCTTTTGAAGTTTTTAATAAACAATTAAAATTTTCTTCTAATATGTTAGAGAAATACATCCCTTATCTTCAAAATATTTCAAATAAATAATATATTCTTTAAGTTTTTCAAAAATAGTCAAAATTTTAATTAAACATTTAATAACTTCGTCATTTATGAAGATAATATCACTAAACCTTTTTTTTTTCGTGTGTAGAACAATGTTAGCCAAAATCTGCATGAAGATTGAAAAAATTGCTTAAAAATTACGGATTTAAAAAAATTGTGTTTTTAGTCTAATACCATTTTGCGAGAATTAATTCAGCTAAACCAGGGATGGCGAACCAGCGTTCAATGAGTTGAACAGGCTGAGAAACCTGTCCAGCGATTACTAAAAAGTAAAAAATAAATTAAATGTAAAAAAACTTTTTTAATAACAAGCTTTTATTTAAACGCGCTAAAAAGAATAAAATAAACTTTTTCTTTAAAACTTTTTTTACTATCAACTTATAACGTCATTACACAATTTATATGATATAAAAGCTTGTCGCGAGATTTACCTGTGTAGATAAACAAGTAAAATAAATAACTTGACCTGATTGATTTTGGTTTTTAAAAATTCAAACTAAGTAAATATGAGTACTTAAATATTGCGACAAGCTTTTATATCATATAAATTGTGTAATGACGTTATAAGTTGATAGTAAAAAAAGTTTTAAAGAAAAAGGTTATTTTATTCTTTTTAGCGCGTTTAAATAAAAGCTTGTTCTTAAAAAAGTTTTTTACATTTAATTTATTTATCGTTTGCTCTGTTGTCGTGAGATTATCTTTTCAAAATGATTCTTGAGAATATGCCATCAATTTTGAATAGGACTTAAGTCTGGGGAGTTTTTAAGCCAATCGAGCACTTTTATTTTTTTTTTATTTCCGCGTAAAAGTATGGACCAATATCGAATTGTGACAAGGAAATGTTCTACCAAATGTTACCATGATTGGAACAATCCTATTGTGACGGATCTATTCGCGTCCTTCCTGTAATCCGCTTGGAAAATCCTTAGGTTATCAATTTGAATTAACCAACCGCTTTTAGAAGCAACCGTGATATACAGATTAGGTTGGTTATGTATAGTCTGGGTTTTCTAGCTAGTGAGATTGATAGAAGGAGATATTTGGAGATTGAGATGTAAGGAATCTGACTAAGAGGAAAGATAGCTACCGATCAGGTATTATTCTACATTTAGTACTTTTCAGATATTAGATAGTTAAAGGTATTAAAGTGACGATTGGTCACCATTGTTAAATTAAAACTCAGATATTTAGAGAAGATCCTAAAAAAGAGGATCGAGATGTAAGAAGTCTTCTCATAATTCGCGTCTGTCGTTGTTTAATCTTCTATTGCTCTTATTAGGAACATCTCTTCTAGTTTGAATTATTAGATTTCTGTCTGTTGATAATTTGTGTGCTTAGTAAATAGAATAGATAAAAATTATGTCTAGTCATCCTTCACTTACTCCCAAACCTCTTGGCGGGGCTGAGACTAGACCGCGCCCCTTATACTACTACATAATATTTCTATATAGTTGACAGAATTCATTTAAAATTAAAAGGAACTAGGTTTTCAGGGCCATTTGTTGTGAAAAAACCGCCAAACGTGTTTAGAAGGGTGTTTTACAATCTGTTGGATACGATCTGATAGCAATGTTTCAACTTCCCTTCGTCTAACTACTCTTCATTAGTATCATTGTACAAAAAAATGTTTCATCACTGAAAATCACCTTCTTCCAGTCGTTAGCAGTCCATGATCGATAATTTTTGGCCCAAGCTAAAAGTTTTTTCATCATTTTCTGAGTTAGAAATAGTTATTTTCCTCATTCTTGTTTCCTTTCAATAGAGGTTTCACGAATCCGAATGATTTAAATGAACTACAAGGAAAACAATTTGTTTTTGATATAGTTTTTTTAACGGAAAATAGATCATGCTAACGAAAATGACGAAAAATTTCACGTATGGTTAATTTTACAAAGGAAATAAGAAATATCGATAAAGTAATGTGTTTCCATTTCCACGAATTATTTATTCTTAGTGTAATATTCTGCAATCAATTATTATTACTCCCATTTGCTCATTTCATTTCATTGAAAGTAAGAAAGAACAATGCAAACAATTGCAAACTAGTAATATTTTGTAACAAGTTCGTTAATGTAAGGAAAACGAAGAAAGAAATGAGCATATGTAGGAGTGTATGTATATATGTATATATATATATGTATGTATATATGTATGTATATATGT
Source organism: Trichonephila clavata (assembly GCA_019973975.1). Taxonomy (NCBI): domain Eukaryota; kingdom Metazoa; phylum Arthropoda; class Arachnida; order Araneae; family Nephilidae; genus Trichonephila; species Trichonephila clavata. Next base: position 33,172 of record BMAO01009677.1, on the reverse strand, counting down.
ATATATTTTCGAAATACTACGACACTTTCCTCGAGAAAAATGGAATTAATTTTTAAAACTGTCTTTTTATTTTATGAAGGTGAAGTTTTTAAATGTTAATATTATTATTTTGTCGTGTAATTTAGGTTTTAAAATATCACTATCTTTGTAAGAAAATAAGATCATTCACTTCTTTCTTGATTTAAAATATGGTGCGCTTGAAGAATAGTTTTAGATTCATTCCGGATATTGAAATATAGATAACGCTAACAGTTTAAACCAGAGGTGTCAAACTCGTGGCTTGCAGGCCACATGCGGCCTGGATAATATACCGGTGCAGAATAATTTAAAATAAATTCTCCCGAAAAATATTAAAGATGCTACAGAGAAGAGATGTCAAGTGTCGGGAAGTAAACATTAAATTTTCTTGTTCTTTTATATATGTTTATTATAATGTATTATACGAAATAAACCTACGTTCCAAGAAATATTGATTTTTTTTGGGGGGGCTCACCTAAAGTTAAACCTTATTGGTTTGGCCCAAGTTTCGACACCCTTGTCTTAAACGGAAACATAATTTTCTAAACACTTCACTTCATGTTTAGAAAAAAAAACTTTTAAAAACCCTATATAGACAGCATTTTTCAAATTATTATTTTATGTAGTTAATATTTAAAATATATATACAGTTCTCCTTAAAATTAAATGTCTTGGAAACAGCTAGGATCAGGAAAAATTTAAATAATTAAAAATTTTATAATTTCAGTTGTTTAAGAAAAAAAAATGGTTTAAAAATATTATATTGAGGATATATATTAAATAATTTAATTTCTTTTTATTTAAGGAATGATATAATCAATTATGGTTTGGAAAATACAATACTAGATGCCTATATAATGCTGTTTTAAAGTCCCTCTTTTAGAAGAAGTATTACTGTATAAATTACATTTGTAGTTCACATAATTTGCTGTGTTCATAATCACGAGAGCTGTATTATCACTCAAATACACTGGTGTAAGAAATTAAGAGTATTTTCAGACTTTATCGATTATCTCTAGAACTACTGGACTGATTTTAATGTGAAATGTGATGTATACATACATTGATACAATACAAAACAAATAACTATTCAACAATTGCAATACACACGCATGATCAAACGTAATACTCGTTGGAATTGGAAGGTATAAAACAACGGTTGCAGAATAAACTAACGAAATGGGTTAATAGGAGGTATGGACCCCTCTTACAGCTATACAGTCCTCGCAGCGTATTGTCATACTTAAAATTAGGCAGTTTATCAGTTCTTGTGGCAATTGGGCTCACTCGTTCAGCAACGCTGTTTTCATTTCCTGGATAATTCTGGGAGGGGGTTGCGAGTTGCAATTGCCCTCCCCAAATCATCCCAGACATACTTTATGCGATTGCGGTCTGGAGACCTGGCTGGCCAATCCATACGGCGAATATCCTCACTCTCTAGAAATTCGTTGACCAGAAGAGCTCTATGTGACCTCGCATTATCGTCCATTAAAATGAACTCGGGGCCACATGCACTCCTGAAAGGGTGAACATAGGGTTCCTAGACCTCATCCCTATACCTCACACCATTCACAGGGTCTCTTTCAAAGACATGGAGTGGTGTACGGCCATCCAACATAATGCCTGCCCAGACCTTTAAACTTCCTCCACCATAACTTTTAATTTCTCGGACATTGGAGGGTAGGTAGTGGGTCCCTGATTCTCTCCATATGGACGTACGGCAAGAATCTGCGTTTTGGATGAAACGGGACTCATCAGTGAACAGAACGGTCGCCCATTGATCCATACTCCAATCTCTATGCTGTCTGCACCATGCTAAACGGACTCTCCTGTTCGTAGACGTGAGCGGGACGCAAACAGTAGGTATTCTAGCAAACAACCCTCTCTCATGAAGGCTTTTTGAAACCGTCACCCTTGATACACGGGTTCCTGTGGCTGCATACAAGTTACGAGAGAGCTGAGGTGCTATAGCCCCTCAGTTGCACCTCGCTTTAATCGGCAAATGGCGGTCTTCTCTGGCCATCGTGGCTCTTGGACGACCTTGCCCCCGCTTTCTCTTGGTGGGTCCAGCATCCTGGAACTGTTTCCATAAGTTACACATGACGCTGGGCGTTAAGTCGAACTCTCTACAAATTTGGGCATGAACATTGGACTGCTTCTAGCCTCCCAACAATTTGTCACCTCATCCCATTACCTAAACGTTGGTTGCTACACATTTTTACTGTTACAATTTGAATTGAACGGATTGCTTCAAAATAATACCAAGAAATTCGCCGAGGTGTGCTGGCGAACGAAATACGTCTTAACTTACACGAGCTTCAAAGACCTGTTTTTCTGCTGGCTCCGTCTACACATACGTGTACGATTAAGTATTTGCTGAACAAGATTTGCATTTTTATCTAGAATCAATGGTTTTTCATTCAGTTCAGTTCTTGTCATGCAATTCAATAAAATATGCAAATTCTCTTAATTTTTTACACTAGTGTATGCAATACTATTTCATTATTAGTGAAGTCAACTCACCTGTTACATCCATAAAAGATACGTTTGTTAAAAGAATACATTTTAATCACAAATCAGGCAATCCTAAACACTATGGATGAAGTTAATCGAAATATGCATTTTGAGTGTTGTTGATTTTTGGGAGTTAAATGTGATATCCTTCTTTTCGGTGAAATGTAAAATAAATGTTTAAAAGGTTTAATTAAATGAACCAAATCTCTCTCTATCTCACTGTTTTTTCCAAAACAATTATTAAAAAATCACAAAGGGAAAAAGACAAATAAAATCACACAATACACTTCTTACAAATAAAAGAAAAAAATATAAACTTCTTAAAGAACTAAAAAAATCTCCTTTCACCTTGTTTTCATTGTAATTCTAATAACATAATCAAATATGATTGTATATATAGAATGATTCATAAATCGAATCTTATATTCCTAACTAATAAATTGTAAAACTGTCAGGAGAACAAATATTAATTGCCGGATACATTTTACACACACAAGATTGATATATTAAAAATTTCATCTCTCTCTACCGACGATATTTTTAGATACGTTAACCGCCTGATTAAATTCTCTAGACAGACGATTTTTGCAATATTATTCATAAAAGAGAAGAATCTAATTCTTTTTTAGGAGTATAAATATAACTATGCTTAAAATGTCCAGAAGGTATGAGTAATTGATAATATTACAGCAAAAATATATATAATCAAGAATAAATAAAAATTTAAAAAATGAGCCAATTTTACTTTAACGATAGTAATTTGTACTCACACAAAGAAAACCCTAGAGACAAAATAAAAAAATATCGGAAAAAATCCACGTTATTTATTTTTTCCTGCAACTTTGAGATGGTTAAATATTAAAGAATATGTCGCACACAATGCATGTGAAAGCAATTTAAAATATATTCTTTTTTTTATTACATGGGAATGAAAGTAAATTTTTCTTTTGTTATTAATTGTTATATATATTGTAGTTTAATTTAAACGTTAAACTGAATTACAATTTATAGTTTTACTGAGTTCTTGGTGACTAAATAAAATCTACATTAAAATACAAGTCTTGATTAAATTTTTCTGAAGAAAAAATAAATTACTTATTTTTTATTTTTCGTCATAGTTTATGTAATAAAATTAATTCAAAATTGGGATTTTATATTTTTTAAAAACTAATGTATGATTTTGAAAAAGTGAAATATGAAACAAAATTTTATGAAAATTTCGTATCAGTGGCTTATAAATTAAATAATTATAAATGCCATTAATTTTCTATAAAAAGAGTGGTATAGAATTCTTTTTATCTTTCTTAAGCTTACTACAATTCTAATTTATTACTGAAAAAAAATTTGGAGACATTTCAAAATTTTGCCAGTAAAATTTTTAGTTTTAGTCAGCATTACTACGGTTGAACAAACACTATTTATGAAACATCGAAGAACATATTATTATTAAAATATTTGACACACTTCAAAGGAATTATTTTGAATGACTATATAATTTTAATTAACTTCAAATAAAGATCAAATTGTCTTTTAATTAGAGGTAACTCGTGTAAAAAATTTTTAAGTGTGTGTATCCATTTTAATTACTCAGTGAGACTAAATTTCACTCTTATTGAATCGTGGCAACTGCTGAAGATAATAAGCGAATGGTGCGATTTTTCCTAATTTTAATATATTTATTTTGTTTTCACAAGTCACTGGGAAGCTATAGCACAGTATTAATTAATTCTTAATTAATTTCATTAATTTTACAAAATGTAATTAGTGTATTAGGAAAAGTTTAAAAGCAATGATGATATTTCTGGTTCTATTAATTGAAATTTTATGGAAACCAAAGGATCTAATATAGCTTGTAATATTTTAAGTAAATCAACTGTGCATGTGTTATTTGAAGTAATTATTAATTACTTAACGTAGAAAACAAAATGCAAGTTGCATTTATTTTTAATTTCAAAGCTGTACATAATTATAATTATTTTAGTTATTAAAGAATATTCTTTTAGAGAAATTATGGTTCTAGTTAAAGGTAATAATTGTGCAAATTTCCGTTAGTTTTTAAAAACAATTCTTTTGAAAATTGCGCAAAGTATAAGGTCAGTTTTTCATGTCTTTAAATATTTGTGCTTTTACTTGTGTCGTCTCATATTCTTTCACGACATCTATGCATGTAAAGAAATTTGAGATTATGCTACCTTGGGTAAGTGAAAACTATGTATTCATTTCGAAATACAAATTGAGACAGCTTGAGCTAAATTAAATGCAAACAATTTTGCACTTACTAGAAATTTAGAGGGAAGAAACATTAACAAAAAAGAAAAAAAACATGTTTAAGTATTTGAAAATTAAATTACTGAACAATTGTTTAAGTATCAAGGCTAGCACACAAAATGAGAAGAATAATTTTAAGTATTTAAGTAAGTACTGTCAAGATAGATTATACATTATGAAATGAATTCAGAGGAACACTTAAGACGAAATTTCGGTTAATACAAAATAATACAATGGTCCCGGCAGACTATTATGTATTTTCATGCATTTTTTTCTCTTACCCTTCGGGGAATGAGCGAAATACAGAAAATACCAACCATTCAGGCGAGATTAGAGGGGTGTGAAATGAAGGAGATTGGGTTTCACATGTTTCCTAGAAGATAGGCTAATTTAGCTTTAGAATACCATCGGAACAGCCTATAATACTAGCCAATTTTGTTTTTGTAAAGAAACATAGAATAGGAAAAATAAGATTTGAAGCTTATACTTTTAAAAGGTTTATTAAAATAAAAAATATTATTTTATAATACAGGGTGGGGCGCGGAAACTTCCCTTTTCGTAACATGTTGCAGTGATGTTCGTAGGCAGGGGATAGGCGTGGGGAAGGGTTCCGAGGAAGGGGTGGAGTGGGATATTTGTGTTTCTGCCTGTTTAGTCTTAAACATGTTGTGATCGAGGCAGCAGGGCGCTTTTGCCGTGGCGGCGTATTTCTCGAACGGTCGGCCGGTTGGTTGTAGTGCAACGTGCTTTTCGTTGTCACTTCGATATTCCTCCATGAAGTCGTGTTCCGCCTGATCGTAAATGTGTTTTATTGAGGATAGATGTCTTCGGAGCAATGAGAAAAGTCTCCAAAGAAAGGATAGGACCTCTGAAGACCGTTAAAACACCTAAAAATATGGAACGAGTTTGTGTGTCGATTCAGAACGGTATGTGACTATGATCCAACAATTCCTCTTACCCGCTCTCCAAGAAAGGGATCATGATAATGTGTAATTATAACAAGATGGGACTACAGCCCACACCTCAAGAATTTCCTTGAGTGTTTTAAGAGCAGCCTTCCCCTAATGACTGATCTCCCTGCTAGGGGACATAAACTGGCCTGCAAGCATACCTGATTTATCCCCAAACTGATTACTAACTGTGGACTTTTTCCAAGTCCTTCGCTTATAAAGATCGCTCCAAGACCCTAGAAAACTTACGGAACATTCGAGTCGAAATTGACAATATCCCTGTCGATATGCTTCAAAAGTTGGCTCAGAGGTTTGAATCGAATGCATCAATGTATTGAAAATGGAGGGCGACATTTAACAGACATTGTGTTGAAAACTCCGTAAATTCAAAAATCAAATGTTGTGTGGTGGACGGAAAATAAGAATAAAGTCGAATGACACATATTGTTAGTTTTATTGCATTTTCAAAAGGAAATTCCCTGTAAAATACCAGTTATTTTAAGTTTCGTTTGATATTTGTAATAAATAAAGAAAATGTTAAATCCTTTAACTATTTTTGAATAATTCATTTTTCCTTTCGATTATATGACCTCATTTAAGTAACGCTATTTAAAACTAAGATTAATGCGTGTGTTATGCAAAGAGAGATAAAATTTCAAATAGAATTATGTAATTTCCGTTTAAACACCCCCACACCTCGGTTGCTTCTCTGAATGATTTACTTTCAACTCCTTGAATTAAACTAAATGTAACTTTAAATGGAAAGTCGGAGAGGCTGAAACTTCTCTCCATTGTGGGAGTGTTACAAACTTTAATTATAGAGGCATGCAAGTGACACATTTCCAGTTAAAGTCTAGACATTGTAACCGCACACTATCGACCCTCATTTCTACAATTAAGAAGAATTATTTCAAAACAGAGCGAATTAAAAATCTTTTGGCTAACTGCATTTGAATATACCAGCCTGATATTTTGAAATATTAATGTTTTAATTAAATTAAGGTATCCAACTACTTGCGACAACTCTTTCTTTAAAAAAATGGAGATAAGGGGACTTTTTGGGGGTTTTCAAATTTCTTTCGTATATTTTAAGAAAAATAGGCTAACATTTAGAAGATGAAAAGAAATTATTATTACTGAAATGTGAAAAACTTGCTAAAAATTTATAAAAAATAACATAAACGGGGCTCATTCTGTATCAAAAATTTATGAACAAATTTTCAATTTTTCAATTCAGATGTGTGGCTCTGTTTACCGTTTTTGAAATGACCTTTAGGATAAGAGATATTTTAATTTTTAGAAAATTAGAGAACTTTATCTTAGTGACTGTATGAAATTCTTTAAAATAACAGTGATTATATTAACATAAGCGACTGTAAATTTTGTAATAACACAGTTATTGATAAATCTGAAGGGTTATAACACTTCTACTATTAAACAGAATATACACAAAATATTCAGTTAATTATTTTCAAAACTTTTTTAGTAATTGCTTGCCTTGTTTGAGCATATTAAAAAAAAAAAAAAACACATACACACATTTTCAATAAAACGCGTTTTAAAGTATGACATCTTGCTTAAAGTAATGACATGTGCTTTTGCTAAGACACTTGTAGTTTTTGTTCTGGTGAACGGAAAATAATAAAATTGGTATTTTTATAAATCTAATAAGATGGTCTATAAAATAAAATGATAAAAAAATGTGTCAAATTTGGCAAAATTCACAATTTTAGGGTAGTCAGATTCCTTAAACATGTCATGTGAGTTTTTAATAGACATATTTTCTTATCGGATAAAGGAATGCCTCATACAAAAAAAAGTGTGTGAAGTTTAAAAAGTCTTTATTTTGCTTTACTTTTCATGAACTAAATGAACAATATTATAGAAAGTACTCAAGAATAAACTATTTTAATGAAACTTATTTAAGTTTGAAACGATGAATAAATTATGTTTAGATATGTATTGTAAATTAGTGTTTCTCAAACTTTCTATATTTGCAACCCAATTTTCAATCATAATTTTCATCGCCCCTCTCCATACAATAACAATATATGGAATTGAATAATAATATACGTACTTTGACGTAAAGCTACAATACCACTTTAATTATAAACTACAAATTATCAAGATAAGTACTAAATTTTGTACATAGTTGTATGACATGCCTATAATGTCACTGGTATTTATTAAACTTTTTTATAACATATTGCTGTGTGTTAAATTTATTATGAAACTCATAGTGCAGTACTGATACATTTATAAGTGTATTATATCGGTGTATTTTATTTTTATTATGACAATGTATCTTGTTTTCGACTTTTCAATACACTCGCGCGTTCCTTTTAGGTTTATCACTCTCCCCTATCACGCTGTAGAGAAGCACGCCCCACAGTTCGATCTTAATGCTGTAATTTCTCTTCCGAAAGACGTACTCTCATGAATTGCCTACAAAAGAACAATATAGCGTGCCTCCTCCTTTCTCTGCCTTTGTTCAGAGCAAGTCGTCTTTTACATCGTTTTGTGCATATACTAATAGCATTTTTTCTCGTCTTGTTTAGATTGTCAATTTAATTTTTTAATTTAAAAAAAAAAATTAAAATTTTTTTTTTACTATTTTATTATTTTTGTGTTTGCTAACAATTACTGTGTACGTATGTATCTCTCTCTCTCTCTCTCTGTTTTTTTTTTAAAAATTGCGTATATATATGTATATGTATATATATATATATTTATATATATATATATATATATATTATATATATATATATATATAATATATATATATGTCTGTGTGTATATTCTTAAGTATTTGTGTGTATGCATGCTTTTACTCATTTGTATTTTGAAAATCTTATTCTGATCACACATGTGCTTCCAAACCTTCACCATTGTATAATTTTATTTACTGAATGTCTCCGTTTTTGCATGTGAGCAATGTTGTATTTTGTACTGTGTTTATTGTATTTGCATCCCGTCTTGTTTCTTTTTTACCTTTCGATTTCCCATTTGTGCTTGTATTCCTGAACTTAAAACTTCCTACCACTATTGATTGAGTATTGACTTACGTTTGTAAGCCTTGTGTTATACTTGTTGGCACACAAGGAGTCTACCTAGAGTCTCAAAAAAAAATGCTGTAATTAAATGAATAATGCATTGCTTATCGCAAAATTAGTCTTTCAAAAATATTGTAACAGGCTTTTCGAAAAGAAGTTTTGTGTAGCAATTTATCAAATACAATTTACTTTAATCTATTTTCATTAAAAATAGTTTAAATGAAAGCGTGTAAATTTAAACGAAAATAATTCTGGGATAAAATTTATGTAAAAAGTAACCTTGAAAAACAATAAAAAAAATAGCTTGAATATTTTAAGTGTTTTTGTTCGTAATACACTCATGTGCATAAATTAAGGATAATTCAAAATCACACAGATATCGAACACTAGAGTAAAAATTTCACCTGTAGAATTATTACACACATTTTTCAAGAATAATATACAAATTACAGGAAGTGACTAGATGACACTGCGATAGTACGTCACAAGGATGAGAGTGGAAGAGAGGGATATATAAGGAATTGTGGCAAAGAAATAAGATTATTTATGAACGTTCTGAACCTCTCAGTGCCATAAACAATTATTTATGACACACAGGAAACAAGTCGATGATTTTTTAAGTGGTAGAATCATCAGCTGACTGGAATGTTGGCGTACTCAGATGGAAGTAACAAAGTGGTTAGGAATAGCCCAAAATGCTTTGGCAATGACCCCAAGATGACGGAAATGTTAGTAGATGGTACAATACAGGTCGTCCCTTAGTTACAATGATGAATGAAGACTGATATTTGGCAGTAAATGACAAAAGAAACAGACGGGTCGCATCCTGCGTCCTGTCTTATCAGCTATTTGCAGTCATGGGTGATATAGTTTCAAAGCAAACAATGTACAGACGTTTGGGACATACTGGTCTATATGCTCTGAGACTTATCAGATGTGTTCAACTCAGGCCCACTTACTGCCACCAGGAGATATCCTAGAATAGATAACATGCATTGTGGGCATCATCACAGTGGTATTGTGTGATGGTTACCCACAAGTCCAGATTTAGCTTGCAATCTGATTCATGTCGAACTTTCAAATAAAAAAATTCGGTTACCACCAAGACAACATCATTGAATGCTACCTTACGATGCTGGAGGATTGCTCGTTTAGCGGAAGAAATTAGTCTGGTTTCCTGAATAGGTCTGCATGATCAAATTGGAATTATGGCTGACCAAACTTATCGTGACATCATTCTGAAATAACATGTACGTTTGTAAAAGGCATCCATGAGCGCAGAATTTGCGTTTATGGATGAGAACGCCCATCCTCACCAATCAAACATCATAAACCAATGCCTTCAATCTGAAAATATCACCTGTTTAGAATGGCCATCATTCTATATTACTTTAACCCGATAGAGAATGTGTGAGACATAATTGGCTGGCGAGTTGCAGCTCGTCAACTACCTCCTACATGTGTACTGAAACTTTGAAGAGCATTGCTTGCTGAGTGGAGTAATCTTCCCTAAGATCAGAGCTCGATAATTTGATATTCGTGTTGCACGGACTGTATTTCCTCTCATGGAAGACATGCAGCGTGTTAACCATCATACCAACCATGTAATATGAAGTCACGTTGGTTTGGTTTCTCAACTTTTATTTGTCGGAGCTGGCGGTAACTTAAATTTATGAACACGAATGTAAAATCAGAATTATAAACTATTTTCTTAACTTTATTTACATAATTTATTTTTAAAAATAGAATAAAATAATATATAATTATATTTTGCATAATTATATTTAATGCATAATTATATTTTCTGGTATATCTCACGATATAACGTAATACTATCGAACTTTCAAATATCAAAACCCTAGCGCAATTCTAAAGGGGGCAAATTGTTACCTCCATAGAAATAACATAGGAACATGATATTTTAGCGGTAGAGCCCCCCTAGGCCTACCAAAGTGAGTGAATATTAACATCCCACTTTTCAGCTACACGAGGGCTTTTGGGGACGGTCCGAGTAACTTTGAACCATGGTCAAGTGACGCGGACGACACCTGAGCTGACACCCTCCTCTCCTAACTACCACACTACACCAACGGGATGACGTTTGGGCTCTCGACAGATTTAACGTGCATCGCTCCCCTACACGGCTAGGCCTACCAAAAGATGACTATGAAGGTAAATGGATGGGTCTTACCATGGTAAATCTATGGTTCAAATCTCAAAGCAGAGACTTAAATACATTTCAAAATATTACAGATTTAAAAAAAAGTTTTAAAAGTTTTAAAAAGTTTAAGCGTTGAAATAAAACACAAGGAAGGACTTTATGAGCAAGAAATTTGGTGGGAATATAAAATATAGGCAGAGGGATCGAATGAATTAGGTCCGAGCGGACTGAGAGGCTCAGGTGTTGAGCTATTGGCAAAAAGACTGTCCTTGGGGGGGGACCACTAGGAGTTGAACGCGTCCCAGGTTACCTGAAATAAAACGGTAGTTCAGTCGATTCTCCAAATATCAACCCCCTTATCATTAAAAAAGTGGCACCATTGGAACAATATGGGGATTGAGATTTTAGTGTGTAAGAGCCCTTCCCTGCTTAAAGCAGGTTTCGGCCATCTATTGTTCCTAATCGGAAAGTATCTGGAACCGTTTCAAATAACTTTCGAGTGCCATATTTCATACTTAACGATCAAATAATCATTATTTTATAGAATACCTAGTTAAATCGTAGAATTCTATAATTTTACATGGTTTAACTGATTTGCCTAGTTAGTTCACGAAATACCTAGTTATTCTATGAAACAACGGATTTCACACATTGTAACGCTACATATATAAAAAATACAACAGTTTTGGCAAAAGTGAATGCCAGTTCCAGTATGCAGTTACCGACTAAACGCGTTTCACACAAAAATCTTCTTTTGGAAAATTTTTGAAAGGGGACAGGTACCGGTGAGAATGCTGTAAAGGTAAATAACTGAAAATTGTTGCGTATGTTTTGGTTAATATTAAAATTGTTTGGATCTTTTTAAAAGGACACTACATTATTACAAAGTTTACAACAACTTTTATAAATGTAACAAACGTTTTTTTCAAAAGTATTTTCATATAGTAATTAAAATAAATGTTTTATATTTTTTGTAATTTTTTTTAAATATCTCATCATTTAGATCATTACAAAAATGACATAATCATATAAACGTCCAAAACTTAAATATAGCATATAAATGAAAAAAGCATAAAAATGTTCAAAAATATAAAAGAGCGAACCGCGTTTACGTAATTTATGCTATTCATTTTCAGCCATATTTACTTCCCAATTTTAAAAATAAAAAATGTTTCCGCCTTACAATTTTAGCTTCGTTCTCGAATAATTTACCATAGAAATCTTTTTAAAAAAATTTCTTACATATCAATTAAAACAAGCAATATAAAAAAATTTTGTAAACTCAATTCTTACTTAGGCCAACAAAGAATTTTTTAAATTATTTATACTTTTTATTAAGTAGTTACAATTAATATAAATATGTATATACATAAGACAGAATCACATTATTAAGTAACAAAATAGACAGAGATTTTCCTTGCAAATTTTTCCATTTTCCTTTTTATAAATGGTGGTGGACTATTTTTTGTTTGTTTGTTACCATTTATTCATTAATTAAATTTAATAATTCTAATAAAATAGTACAGTAAAAAAGAAATCACATTCTCAGAAATTGGGCCGTCTCAGGAGGGATTTGAACCCACGACCTTTGGAATGCGCTACAGGTACACAACGAATGATTTTCCTTTCCAAATATGCTGTTAGACTATTATTGTTGTTTATTACTTTTTTATCTTTTAATTTAATTAATGAATTGTTATTTGGAAAAAAAAAACTGTAGTAACATTAAGTGTCATCCACTACAAGTTTAAAAGAATGTATTTGAACTTGAAGGGATATATATATATATATATATATATTAATATATATATGTATATATTTAGTGAGAGAGTGAACTATATATATATAATAGTAGGAATTGAAAAAAAATGTGCAGATATTCTGACACATTAAACTCTTGAATACTTCGGTTTGCCCTCAACAATTTATCTTACAATTATTGAGTGAAATTAAATGCAGTTTTAAATGCAAATCTGGAGACAGGGAAAACTTTTGACGTCGGCAACAAATGCCTCCAACCTTAATTACTACGAGATGACAGAGGAGTAACATTTAAAGTAAGTCTGAGCATTCCGACGCAAACTATCGATCGTCAGTAGGTGGATTAATCAGAATTTTAAATCAAACACTATTTAAAACTCTTTGGCTTATACGGTCTTTGAACACATACCGACTTAAAAGTTTCAAACTAATTAAATTAGTGGAATAACGAAATCTGAGGAGATTGATATCTGTAGAGAAGGCTAAATTATAACACGTAACGCCTAAGAAATATATTTGTGGAAAGTATAACTATTTTTTATTTTACATTTAATGAATGAATTCGATAAACTAATGTTATAAAAAGAAATTACATTAACGTCGCATAATTAAGCAGCACAAGGGCTATTGGTGACGGACCTCGTAACTTTGATCCTTAGTCTAGCGACGAGGATGTCACCTGAGCTAGAACTGTCTCTTCTAACTACCACACTACAGCAACGGAAGAAATTAAACCTCGAAAAATTTAACGTGCATCTGAGCCCTCTACATGGCAGGTCTGGACCCCACGGCACTCTTGCCACGAGATCGGAACCATAACCACTAGGCTAACGCGGCCACACAAACTTTTTTTCAATAATACTATCTACATCAGCGTTTCTCAAACTGAGGGGCACCCCCTAGGGGGACTTGATAACTCTACGAGAGGGCGCAAGCATATTAAAAAGTCAAACACAAAAGATTATTTAAGAAAATTGTTAATTTAGAAGACAAACAAAATACATTCTAACATAATAAAAAATGAAATACACATTTACACTGATATAATACACTTGTATCAGTACTGCACGCAATGTATTTTATAATAAATTTAACAATTATAAGTCAAGAACATTTTAATAATTACCAGTGACCCCATGGGCTTGTCATCTGTAAAATTTTTACAAAAGTTAACACTTTTCTCGATAATTTAACGGTTTATGATTAATCCCTTAACTGCCGATTAAAAGTTACGGGATTCGCTCCCCAATGCTACTTTTTCCAAGTAGGCACGCATATGTGATGTATTGGAGGGAGGGAATGAAAAAGAATAAATTTGTAGAACCTTCTCTGAAATAAGTAAGCACTTTGAAAACACACACACAATGTCAAGGACATTGCATTGCATTCCAAAGCCTTCGGAATAATTTTACGGATAGCAGTGCACAGAGAAAATCGTACTTCGGACAGACTTATATATACGTCCGGGGCAGTTAAAACTTTGCTGAGTGAGACGTTTTTACACGCCGGTGGCACTAACCCTCTCGTTGCGCATCCCGCGATTTCCACGGGCAAAGAACACGTAGCACTACGCAGCGAGACGGTTAAGAGTTTAAAGTCTTATTGTAGCTTTAGCGTCAAAATATAGTACTATTGAATTCAATACATTGGCATTTTATGGAGGGGAGGGGCGATGAAAAAATTATGATTGAATGATGAGTTGCAAATATTGAAAGTTTGAGAAGCACTGATCTACATTGATGTACTTTCTATAAGTTTTTCAATTGGTACATGACGAAATTATATTCATAAATAGATGTATTACATAAAAGAATACATTTCATCTATTGGCCTTTTACCTGGCAAAAGGATGAAATTTGTTTCAGTAAGAACATCTGAATAAGTTAAAATGAAACAATCCAGAAAAAAATTTCTAATTAAATGGAAAAAAAATTATTTCGGTTAGATATATTTTTGAAAGTATTCTAAGAAAAAAAAAAGAGATAAAAAAATTGTAAATCTTCTTGATAAACAACGATACGAAGACTAGTGAGCAAGGTTTTTGATTTTTCGGTTTTTTCCATTCCCGGGAATACATCAAGTGAGTGATTGAGTGAATATTAACGTCCCAATGATCAGCAACTCGAGGGCTTTTGGCGTTGGACCTCGTATATTTGAACCATGGTCAAACGAGGTGGACGACACCTGAGCTGGCACCCCGTCTCCTAACTACCACACCACACCAACTGGAGTGGCCGCGGTAGCCAAGTGGTTTAGACATCGGATCTTGGCTAGCGTGTCATGAGTTCGATCCCAGTACCACTAAATACCCGCCGCTTAGGGGAGCGATGCACATTAAATCTGTCGAGAGCTCAAACGTCCTCCCGTTGGTGTGGTGTGATAGTTAGGAGAGGGGGGTGCAAGCTCAGGTGTCATCCGCGTCACGTGACCCTGGTTCAAAATTACGCGGACCGCGTCGCCAAAAGCCCTCGTGTTGCTAAACAGTGCGACGTTAATATTCACTCACTCACATTAACGGGAGGATGTTTGAGATCTCGACAGATTTAACGTGCCTCGCTCCCCTACATGGTGGGTCTTTAGTGGTACTGGGCTCGAACTCATGAAATTCTAGCCAGGATCCGATACCTTGACCACTGGGCTACCGCGGCCAAGAATACAAAAGTTTTAGAAATTTAAAAAATAAGTTATATTTTTTTAAATAATTATATAAAATAATTGTACAGATAAATTCTAAAAAAAGGCTCATTTATATAATGAGCTTAACAATATACAAAAAAAAATGAAAAGGTAAATTTCTTATAGTGTAGGAGAAAGAGATATTTAAATTGCTTGCAAAACAACCATTCAAAAATACAATGAGATACCTAATGTATGCTTAATCTAGTAAAATACGCATATGATGCAATTATTATTCTTTTTTTGTGTATTTCCTGTCAACACATATATTTTCCGTTAAATACAATAGACTAAATTCACGACGGTCACGTGATAAATTCAATCACGTGTTCTCTACTCAACTTAAAACTAACGTTAGACCAGTACTTGTTCTGCTGTGATATATTTAGATAATATTTCACACCTGGTAACGCGGAAAAGATGTTCAAGTATTAAGATTCTTCAAAAAGTTCTTGAATTACACATGCATTTTGTTTACCTATGTGCATTATTATTGTTGATTGATATGTAATTTTTAAAAGAATGTTTCTGAAAAATGCAAATGTTGGCAACAGCGAAGTGCATGAATTGATTGGCTGAAAATACGAGATTGCATTCACCATGTGACTATAACGTCACATTAATTTAGCCCATTGATACGCATTGCATATACAGACTTCCCAAAAAAATTAAAAAATAACTGTAAATATTTTAAGGTATCCGACTACTTGAGACACCTTTTTTTTAAAAAAAAAATGGAGATAAGGGAATTTTTTGTTGTTTTTATATTTGTTTATTGCATTTTAAGAAAAATATGCTAAGATTAAGAAGAGAAAAAGAAATTATTATCCCTAAAATGGGAAAAAATGGGTAAAAATTTACAAAAAATAAGTAAAACTTTGCCCATTCTGTACCAAAAGTTAATGAAAAAATTTTTCAATTTTGATGGGTTCCTATGTTATTCATTTTTGAAATGATCTTCAGGATAAGAGAAATTTTAATTTTTACAAAAACTAGAGCACTTTATCTTAGTTATTATATGAAATTGCTTAAAAAGAACAATTATTATATTAACATAAGGCAAACTGTAAATTTTCTAATGAAACAGTGATTGATAAAACTGTAGGTTAAAGCACCTACTATTATACAGAACATACACAAAAAATTTCAGTAAATTATTTTCAAAACTTTCTTAGAAATCAATAACCAAGTTTGAGCATTTTCAAAAAAAAAAAAAAAAAAAATGAGTAAAATTCGTTTTAAAGTATGACATCTCGCTTAAAGTAATGACATCTGTTTTTACTATAACAATTCTAGTTTTGGTTCTAGAGAAAGAAAAGTAGAAAACTTGGTATTTTTATAAAGCTAATAAGATGGCCTATAAAATAAATCCTAAAAATATGGTCAACCTTTGGCCAAATTCCCAATTTTAGGGTAGTCGGATACCTCAACTCAATTTGTGATGATAGCTCATTGTAACTAAAAGGAGATCAAAAACTTGACCAATTTTTTTCACTGATTAATTTTTTGGGATCAACTTTTTGCATTATGATACTAGAATTTCATTGAAAAAAATATTTTTTTAGCATACAGTAAATCAAACACACCCTAATGTTTTACATAATTATGTTAAATAAAAAAAGATTAGATGCTGCAAATGCAGCAACATTTTAAAAAAAAATGAACTATTTATTAAAAATGAAGAATAATTAAATACAAATAAGAGGGTGGAAAGAGAAAGAGAGAGAGAAAGAGAAAAAGGGAGAGGAAAGATTTAAAAAAATTCTTGATAAAAATTCAAATGAAATTAGTTCTTATTGATTGCTTTTTCAAAAAAAAAATTGAAATTTAATAAGATGGAAAAGAAAGAGAGAGAGAAAGAGAAAAAGGGAGAGGAAAGATTTAAAAAATTCTTGATAAAAAATTCAAATGAAATTAGTTCTTATTGATTGCTTTTTCGAAAAACCAAAACCAAAAATTGTTTTTTCATTTTAATTATATAAAGAAACTATATTTATAGCTTGGAATTATTTTAATAAATGAGGATATGTCTTTTTAAACATAAGTTTAAAATTTTCATAACAAATAAAGGACTGATCACATTACTTTTTTCAAAAAGTAAAAATTGTTTCAATTTGATTTTTGAAAAATTCAGTTTTATATTTACATTCTTTTTATGTACTATATCCTAACTGGAATGATTAGATTACGAAAAAAAAAGAACTATCCCAGCAGAGCATATTACTTATCCTTATATTTAATCATTTAATGTTTCAGGGAATTTACATTTTTTGCTAATGTGTAAACATAAAATTTTTTTAAAAAAATATTTATCCGTTAAAGGAAAGATGTCAGCTTTCATATAATTTTTTCATATTTCTTTTAAGGGGGTTCAACCATGTGACTGTCTGTTTTTTAAGCATTTTTAGAGAATATTTTTGGTGACCAGTAAAAAGGTATACCCTTATGTTTTTTTTATCTTTTATTTATATGTATTTTAAGAGTATGTATAAATGTTAAGCCAAAAATATCCAATACAACTTGAGTTATAGCGCTCTGAACACACCCGCCTCGAAAAAATGGACGCTCGCTTCTCCACGAATCCCGCTGATTGGCTTATCTAAAATAAAAATAAAAATTAACGGCGTTTTAATCTGTAAGATTAAAGGCACAGAATGGACTATACTCATTTGAAAATATCAAAAATTGGATTTTTGGTAGAACTCTGAAGAAAAAGTTTCGAATTTCATAAGGTTTTTTCTTATGTTTTTGTTACAAAAAATAGAAATATTTTGAATTTTGGAATGATTGTAGTCCATATGTGCTGAGTCCACCCTATAAATGTGAAGTAAATCAGTCGAATCGTTTTTGAGATATGATCTAGAAAATTGTGAAAAACTCATTTTTGGGAAAAAACGTGTTTAAAGTTTAAGTCCGATAAAAACAATGAAAATCTTATCTTACCCTCAATCGGCTATGCCTGGTAGCGAAGACTAAAACAAGTTCCACGAAATATTCAATAACTATAGATATTTCCTTTTAAACCTCTATAAACTTGTATGAACGTATATTTGCATAGAAGGGTCAATGGTATCAAGCCGACTATACATAATAGGCAAGCCTTCGATTGCCAACTAAACGCTCCGAACAGCTGCTCTTCTAACACCTGCTTCTTTATAACGATTTCGAATTTCAAGAAATCTCTTTACCACTGTATTTTAGACATGTTAAAAAAGCAATTTATCAAAAAAAATTTTTTTTTGATATTTTGAACCCATCACATGGGTGAACTCCCTTAACATACTTAATATTAAATACTTTGCTTTTATTTGGAATAAATTATTTTTAAATTGCCGTTTTTTCGACTCAGCACTTTTTAAAATTACAGTTTAAATAAACATATATTTTTATTTTTCGGTAATGTAATAACCTTGCCACAAATTGGATTGTAAATAATTTTGAATTTAGTTTCAAGCATGAAAAAAAAAACATGGCTGTCCAGGGAAAATTATTTAATTTTAATATTGAAATAAAGATCAACGTTCTAAAAAAAGTAGTTCTTCACAAACTACATAAAACTTTTTTGAAACAAATGAAATGTGTGAAAAAATGTTTGCCTTCGCATAGTTTCCGAAGGTCCAATGAAAATAGCCAAATAATTTTTTCCCTTACAATATTCTTTTCTGCATTTAACAACCCAAACCTTACAAATTCATCATTTGTATAATTTTATTCAAAGCAAAAATATATAATATAATAATAATATATTTTCAAATACTCATATCTGAATTTTCTAAATGCGCTTTTAAGAGAATTTTGAAGAATAAGACAACTAAAAATTTTCTTATATTTTAAATATTATAGAAGTGTAATGTTATCTATCTATATAAATTTCATGTAGGTTCTTTTTATAATGCATATGTAACACATCATCAAATAGTTAAATAAATTATAAATCGGAGAACTTTTAGTTAAATATATAAATATCAATTGATCTAGCAGGAGTTTCTTTTTGATAGAAATGCTCTAAATGCATATAGTTTATCTTCGAACAATTGCAATAAAGAAAAACATGTAGTACAAAAAGAGCCACATAGCATTTGGAATCAAATCTGTAGTTAAAATCCATCTATAAACAGAAACATGTGAGGAAAAAAAACCATTCGTTGAAACTTTGTTAACAATTTTCTTAAGAAAAAAATTGTATATTTTTATGAATGTTTTGTTTGTAAGGAATTCGTGGCTCGACATCCGTCCTCCAAATACAGAAACAGTGATCTGTATTTACTGGTGAGTATTCTGGAGAAATTTTCGGGGAATTTGGGCTTTGGATGCCAGAAATCTTCTAACGGATTGCTCCGTAAATATTTTTGATGTGATTAATAATGGTGTGATTAATAATGTACCATAATTTGTTACTTTTATAGCCTTATAATTTTCTTTAATAAAAAGTTATCGTGAACGAATAGGGGTTTCTTTTTTCTGCTGGTATGAATCGATTGGAAATTTAAGCTCTGAGTCAAATTATTTTTGTCTTGATATTTTCTATTCATTTTTATATTTTTTACTGGCTTAGATGTAAAATGCCTGCTTCGTAAGCCTCAGGTTGCGGGTTCGACCCCGCCTGGAGTCGATGGGTTTTCTGGATGCGAAAATCGTAGGCACCAACGTCAAATGTCAAGCCTCCAGATTTGGCAACGGAGCCGACACCAGATGGTGCCAGCATGAAATGGCTCACACGTTTGAGGGCTTGTCGTGTCTGCTGTTTGCTAAAATGCAGCTCAATTGGGAAAAATACAGTAAAAGTTCACTAACACTTTATATATAAGTATTATTATCTCAGTAGGAATTTCACATAATAATAGTTCTTTTATTTAAAGTCATATCACACTTGCAAACATGCCGAATGGAATATGTACCAAGCAATCTCGCGAGGGTTCCCTCAAAAAACTAATTTGGGGTTTCCTTTAAGGTTACTGAAAGTTTTTAACTGCCACATTCTAGTTGGATATCAATATGTCGAATGCCATATAATGGGATTTGATGTGACGTCTAAGTTTTCTCATAAGTTCCGAAACTCAGCCTATGCTTAGGAAGATTGTAGCAGTGGCCTACATCCCTTTATGGTCGTAGCATGTCAATTCCTTATAATAGTACGTAATATATGATCCTCCCCTCATTTACCTAATGTAATTGATAGATAAATATCATCCGATACAGTTGTGTCTGTGATTAGTTAAATGAATTCTACGTCTACTTCTGTGTGCCGGGTTCAGATGGAGACAAATATATACTTTTTAAAAGATAGGGACTACTAAAATCGAATGTTGGCAACAGTGAAGAGCATGAACTGTTTAGCTGAAACCGCACGAGTGCATTCTTCGTGGAACTTTGACATCATCTGTATTTATTAACTGATTGGTTGGAATTACGTGATTGCCATTATCATGTGACGCTGACGTCACATGAATTTAGCCCATTGTATTTTGGAAAAAGTGAAATTACATACTTTTCATTAAACGCATTAGCAGTCACTGTATCGATTATCAGTCGGCAGTTTGTGGTGTAAATTCTCATTTTATATCAAATAGAGTATTTAAAAAAATCTTGATAGAAATATGTTTTAAGAAAAAACTAAGTCGGGAGTTTTTATATCGAATTCTAATAAAAGGAGATAACCTTTTTCGCTTTCTTTGTTCAATTAAATAAATATACTATAATGATATTGAGGATTAACATTACAAAAAAATTATGATATAAAAATCTTCAATAAAACAAATGTCACACCCTGAAAATTTATCACACGAATATTACTTCTGTTCCCAAAAAGGAAACCCAATCGAATCCCATCCGGAAGTTAAACCAATACCATTGATTGAAACACTAACTATTTTTAAACAAAGAACTCGATCGCAAATATTGACGAAACGTTTTACCGCTGCCTTTTATCTTCGTCGACACAAAACGTGCTAAAGGTCCATACCTTCTTCTCCTTTCTTACATCCAATATTTTTTTATTATGTTCTCAAAGAAGAACCGAAAAGATTAATTCAGACCAGATCAATGTCTCGGAAAGATCGTATCACCGGCCATTGAAGAGTTCTGAAGCGAAATCTTCTCAGCGACTTCGTTTTCCCCACAGAAAACTCAC
This sequence comes from Trichonephila clavata, assembly GCA_019973975.1. NCBI lineage: Eukaryota > Metazoa > Arthropoda > Arachnida > Araneae > Nephilidae > Trichonephila > Trichonephila clavata. The sequence continues at coordinate 11,641 of BMAO01009677.1, read as the reverse complement.
AAAAACCGCACCGAGTAAGGAAAGAAAAGATTTCCCAAAAGAGGCACAGCGATCGACGTTCTCTCTCTCTCTCTCTCTCTGGAAACACCATTTATCTTTTTTTATTTCATCCCTTTCCTCTATCCTTGCTTTTTTTTTCTGGAGATAATTTTCGTTGCGAAGAAACTGCAGCTTGTCACGAGTCGTCAATCATTGAACATTATTTCTTAATTATTACTTATGATACTGATGGAATAAGTTTTTCAGTATTTTATGCTTAATCATTAAGACATGTTAAATAAATCAAATGAATGCAATAAAAAATCGCATTATTTGATTTGTCACATTTTGTTAATTCCTTACTTGTATAATATATTTGAGAAATATGTGCTAAAATGAAAGACTTTTTTTTTACTTTGAATTTTTGGATAACAATAGTAAACTTATTATCATTTTTTTTATCCTATACCAACATTTTTCAAAATATGGAGTGCGCCCTCCTAGGGGCAGGGGAGTAATGACCCTAAGAAAGGGGCCGCAAACATACAAAAAATTCAAAAAATTAAAGATTATTTTTAAAAAATATATTAATTTACTCAAAAGAAACAAAACAAATGTATACAATCCGGTATATTTTAAAAACCAAATGCACCCATAAGGTTAACTCGACTACACACACACACACCATAAAACCAAAACTCTCCATAAATAAAATTGGATTTCCTAAGACCTGGACGGAATGGGTGACGTACATCAGGAGTATATACTCCAGGTAGGGTCACCATAGATGTGAAGGGCATTCTATTATTATCCACATTCCATCCAGCTAAAGTTAGCAGGCACTAGCCCCTAGTGCCTGCTATCTAGGGGTACTGACTAGGGACTATAAGTCAGTCTTCTTCCTTTGGTGCCGTATGTCCTTGGATCAATTGAAGCTGCTCATTTCCTATTACTATGAAACCAAATACACACACATTTAAATTGATATACTATATGCATAAATGTATCCGTACTCTGCTCAATGTATTTGATAATTAATTTATCAATTTTAAGTTAAGAGCAAATTTAATAATTAGTATTGGCTTCCACATTGGCTTGTTATATACAAAGTTTAATACTTATCTTGGTAGTTTTTACGCTTTACAATTAAAGCAGCATTGATGCGTTAGTGTCAAATTACATTATTATTGTATTTAATTCATTGTTATTGTATGGATGGGGGCAATGAAAATTGTAATTGAAAACTGGGTGGCAAACGTTGAGAGTTTGAGAAGCATTGTTCTACATCCGTCTTCTGCATTTCTGCCATCATTTGACGAGCAGCACAGTATAGCGATGGAAATGTATAAAAACAAGAATAAAAACTTTCATTTGCCTCAATAGAATTGTCATCGAAAAACTTTTAAGATTTTCAGAGAAGTTCACAGAAAAGCTGCAGGAAAAATGGTGGTCCCCACCCATAACACTATGGCACAAGGAGCAAAAAGCTGAAAACAGGATTTCTATTCGGTGTAAATGCTTTTGTAGGTAATCATGCCCAGTTGCAGTTCAAAAACAAGCGACTCAAAGAGCCCAGGCAAGGAACTAGGGATTTCACTATTTTTGTCAAGCAGAACTTTCCATTTCTTTGTAATAGCAGCATCGATATACTACAAAGAGAAATTCTGCTATCTTTTATTTTATTGTGGATCATTCTTTTGAATGATTATGAAAATGATATTTAATAAAAACAAAGTATTGAAATATCTATAAAAATTAATGGATTATTATCTCTCTATTTATAGAAAAAGGGACTCACTGATAACCAGATTCCTTCGAGACTATTAGACCTACGTAATTGAAACTTGGTATATATATATATATAAGCAGGTTTCTTTGTTCAGTAGAGATTCGCTAAAACGGGTTTTACGTAAATAGATTTTCAAGCGTAGTTTCGAGGAAGGGGGAAGAGTTATAGATTGTCAGACTTGAAATTTGGCAAGCTGATACCTTTGTTGAGTAGAGATCCTCTAAAAATGCGTTTTGCAGAAAAATTTGATTAAGGTCACAATAGCTGTTATATTTTTACATAAAAACACGTTTTAATTAACATATAAATCCATTTAAAAAATTCTTAAGTGAAGGATAGACTGAGTTTCCTTCATATTCAAATATTCGCATCACTAAACTTTAAGAAAAATATGATAGCTTGATTGTTTATTTAACATCGTGCTCTGAACAACACCAGGGTTATTGGTGACGAATCTTGCAATTTTAAACACGTTTAAGTGACGAGGATGGCACTTCGAACTAGTATCTCAACTTCCAGTCATTAACACCACACTAATGAGAGAAACTTAAGCCCTCAAGTATCTGGCCTCTTAGAGTCTAGAGACGGTTTCGGCGATCAATGGCACGCGTACCAGATTTGATGCGTGGTTCAGTTCTCAGTGGCACTTTACGCCACTTTAGAAACTTGTCAGTTTTTGAGAAGATAGATATTGATAATTATGAAATGGAGCTTATTGAACTAAAATCTTGAGAATTAAGGAACGTAAACTTTAAGGACTTAAAAAAATTCTAGAAGGCAACTCTATCGATAAATCAAAAGCTATTTTAGAGTATTGAATGTCATTGCTAGAGAATAAATGCTACATGCTTTTCCCGCTTTTGGCTCTAGATATATTTAGTATATGAATAGTATTTTGGAGTCAGTAGAAAAGCTTGATAACTGAACATTGAAAATCGTGTTAAGTTAAAAGTCACAAATTATACCCTTGATATTGCGATATGATGCAGAATGCTGCAGGGATAAAGTTTGTCTTGATACTTATTTCTTTATTTAACTATATTGAAGGAATATTTATATTCAATGTTGTTTATTTCTTATTTAAAAAATGCGTAAAAGATGAATAATGCATAATACAGTCGACTCTCGATAATTCAAACCTTCGATAATACGAACTTCTCGATAATTCAAAGTATATGCTGAGTCCCTAGAAAAACCTTTGATATTTCGAACTAAAACAATACGTTTTGGTACACTCAATATTTCGAAGTAAAATCTGTGGCTAGCCAGACTACAACACGCGATAATTCGAAGTTATCTAATAAAACTCTTGACAATTTGAACACTCACTATCATGTACAGTCCTGTAACAAACAAGTTGGATATTACAAGTTTTTTGTTATGTTGTCTCTGCGTGTCTCCTCTGTAACGCAGCCCATTTGATGATCATCTGTCTGCTACTCCTTCTTTGTGTTTTCTGGTTCCTCAGGCGAAAATATACTTCTATTGCTTTCTTTCTTTAAGTGGACTATAGACCAACCTTCAGCCTTCCATATCTTTTATTTAACACGTGGCCTTGCTACACATGTGTTCAGAAAGGATGGTCCGCTATTGTGAAGAGATGAGTAGGATTGTGTATGCATGTATTGAATGTACACTTTTAATACAGGACTTTTAACTTCTGTATAATATTTATATTGTATAATATGTACTTTTTAAAAAATACTTTAAAAAATAATTTTATACATATGTACAATAGTTGTATTATTACATAGTTTAAAATTTAAATGTGTTAGAAAATTTTTTTCTCTTCGTGTATTTTGGGAGTTTTTTTCTACCCTCTTGATAATTCGAACTCCTGATTATTCGAAGTTTTTTATTGGTTCCTCCAACTTCGAATTATCTAGAGTCGACTGTATTTGTAAACGATAAATAATACATAATATATTCGCATAATTTTATTTTTAATCTATGTTGAACGAATAGTAATATTTTTTTTATGTTTATTAATACTTTTAAATGATGTATTATTAATACATAGTTCAAACCAAAATCTGCAAAATTGCCGCTGGAATCTAATTGTTTTAAACATGTACTACTGTGTGGTATTCTCAATCATATGGGTAGATGGTTTGGCACACCAGTGCTATAAGGTTACCGAGTTATGAACTAGAGTCTAGAGCGAGGGACTAGAACTTGAACTCAAGACTCAAAAGGAACAATGTTGGAAACAAATTTAAAAAACTGAGCACTAAGCTATCATGATTAATAGAAAGAATCGGAATTCTTCTTTTAATACAGAAAAATAAGTTCGTGAGTTACTTGTTTTATAGAAACTAGGGGTAAGGGGGTACACCCTAACGGCGGACCAACTCCCATTGTACAAATCATACAACTGTTCATACTCTTATCTTAAATTGTAAAACTGTAATTTCCGTGTATTATGTAGTTCTATAGTATAGGTAACCAAAAATAAGTTCATTAAAAATATATTCTGGCACCATGTGGTGCAGCTAATCTTAAGGTACCCGACTACATGCGAAAACTTTTTTTTTAAAAAATGGAGGTATGGGAAATTTTTTGCTGTTTTTAGATTTGTTTAGTACACTTTTTTGAAAAATATGCTAAAACTAAGAAGATAAAAAGAAATTATTATGACTAAAATGGGAAAAAATGGGTAAAAAATTACAAAAAATAACATAAACATGGCCCTTTCTGTACCAAATTTTATGAACACATTTTCATTTTTTCAATTCGAATGTGTTGCTATGTTATTCATTTTTGAAATTACCAGGATAAGATTTTTACAAAAACTAGAGCACTTTATCTTAGCTATTATATGAAATTGCTTAAAATAAATGTGATTATATTAATATAAGGGACTGTAAATTTTGTAATAAAACAGTGATTTATAAATATGAAGGTTAAAACACTTCCACTATTATACAGATATTTACAAAATACTTTAGTTAATTACTTTCAAAACCTTTGCAGCAATCGCTGTCCCCATTTGTGAGCATTTTAAAAAAAAACACATTTCAAGTAAAACGCGTTTTTAAATATTACATCTTGCTTAAAATAATGACATCTGCTTTTACTTCAACACTTATAGTTTTTGTTGTAGTGAAAGGAAAATAATATACTTGGTATTTTTATAACGATAATAAGATGGTCTATAAAATAAAATCACAAAACAAATTTATAAATTTTTGCAAAATTCACAATTTTAGGGTAGTCAAATACCTTAACTACGTCAAAAATTTATTACAACATCCCAAATTTTTTTTTATATAGAGAAGAAAAATATTTTTAGTAGCAGGATTTATCCTCCTCTTAACCCATACAAAGTTTTTGATGTTCCGACTTTGAAATCACGGGGACTACCCAGTGTTCTTTTTTCGTATAGTCATCAATAATATGATTGCCCACGTTGATATTTTAAACATTGTTCTTTTTTCTGTACCAGCAAGAAGTTAAAGAAACTTTTCCTTATTTGAACATAGGTTATTCAGATGTAATAATAGAGATGTAAATAAAATTTTTAACATGTTTTCTTAAGGGCTTGATATTTTTATTGTCTTTTCATGTTTTTAAATGTAAAATTTTATGGCTTTTGAACTCGTGTGATATGCATTAATACTTATTATTAATGTTCTTTTCTATTTTTAGGTTGTTGTTTTTGTGTTGGGTTTGTAAAGTTTTTAGTTTTATGTGTATTAAATCTCTGCCACTGTGTGGTTCTTGCTGTTTGTTTTTCCGATATGTTGTACTCTGAAGTTGGCAATTTTTTGTAGTGTGCATTTCCAATAAATAAGTTCTACTAATCGTAAGTTTTAAGAAGCGACAATCGCAGAAATAGGCCGGAGGGTCATAAGCGGCTTAACGAAATAAAAATTATTTGATAGCATTAAGAGCAGCTGCAGTTAACTTCCTTTCTCAGCAAAAGCAAAGAAGTTCCGAATCATAATCCTGTTGACGTATAAATTAGATTTAGCAAACGAAAACACGTCAAAAGCATGTCTTATTTCACTGAGACAAATTATAAGAAATCTCTTTCGGCTTAAAAGACAAAGATCTAACAGAGTCATCTTGATATATCTTGCTTTGAATAGAAGTAGAAATGGATAAAAGGTCATCATTACTTTTATCAAAAGTTTTATTTAAAAAACAAAACAAGAGTATAAATAATCTCTTTGATTACGATGTGATACACGACCAGTAGTTTGAGAGATACATTCATTTATAAACCGAGAATTATTTCACAATTTATTAATACAGTGCTTCTCAAACTTTCGATATTTGCAACCCAATATTCAATCATAATTTTCATCGCGTCCCCCTTCCGTACAAGGCCAATGTACTGAATTCAATAATACTATACTTTCATGCTAAAGGTACAATACAACTTTAACCTCTTAAGTGCTACCAGCGTATATAAACGCCTCGCTCACAAAAAGCGTAAATTGCCTGAGACGTATATATACATCTTTCAGGAGTATGATCTTTTCTGTGACCTGCTACTCACATTAAATTATTCCGAAGGCTTGGGAATACAACAAAAGTATCTTGTGACAGTATTTGCGAAGGATTTATTGTTTCAAAGGATTTGCTTATTTATTTTTTTCTCCCCCTCCCCAATACATCACATACACGTGCCTACCTGGAAAATGATGACATTGGGGGTACGAATCCCATAACGTTTTGTCAGCATTTAAGAGATTAGTGATACACCGAACAAATTATGAAGATGAGTTACATTTGTACATAATTTTATGTATAAAAACCGCATGGGGCCATTGGTAATTATTAAACTTGTTCTTATAATATTGTTAAATTAATGATGAAACGCATAGTGCGTTACTGTTACATTTATAAGTTTATTATATAATAGCAAATGCGTATTTTATTTTTTTATTAAGTCAGAATGTACCTTGCTTGTTTACTTTCAGTAAATTAATAATTTTCTTTAAGTAATCTTTTGTTTTCGTCTTTTCAATATGCTCCTGCTCCCATCGCAGAGTTATCACGCCCCTTAAGGGAGGGTGCCCCATCACTTTGAGAAACGCTGGATTAAATGCATGCTTACTATTCGATGCATTGTTATAGTTTAAATTTTCTTTCCAGTTTCGCAAATAATACTTTAAATAACCTCCCTTAGGTATTAGTTATAAATTTAGTCTTTCTCTTAATTCTTATCAATGAAATTGAATTTTGTCAGGTTTTATACTATTATTTTTCACGTTTTCTTCTTTTCTAACTGAATAACTTAGCTACACACGATTGCTTACTTCAAATATTTCTGCGAAAACCTGCTGAAGTTTCTAGGCATCATAATTCTCTATGCATTGAACTTCTTCAGTTAATTTCGTTTTACATTTTCCGGAAATGCGTTAATTTCTGAATTTTTATGATAATGATGATTTAACCGGAATTTCTCACGTTCCCATTAGAAGTTCCCTGAATCCTTGATCGAATTTGATCAATTAGATATGACAAAATAAAAATTGCAAGAGGGATTTTAGAAATAATTAAAAACGTTTGGGATTGTTTGTTCGGCAGTAAAGATTTATGTGTGAAATTGCCTGTAAGTGAAAAATTACGTTTTTACTTGAATTTTTCTGCGGTCGATTGCTTTTTTTTAAATATTTTGTAATATTTTGTACTGGTTTTTTTTCATACTTATATAGCAAATTCATTTAAAGTAATTTATTTGATAAAATTTTACCAAATATTTAGATTTTTTTCTTAATGATTAGAATTAAGGGTAATATTTAACCCAAATATAAATACATATAATACTCGTATAAGGGTTCTATTAATATAGAGATTATAAACAATAATTTAGCAATACAATTAATAGCAGTTGAATTCCATGAAAGGAACATGCCTACCAATTTTCAAGCAGGATGATCAAATAGTTTAAAAATGGAAATATTTATCGATTACGCCTCTTAATCTCCCGAAATTAAACTTGGTAGTTGATATTCGCGAAACCCATTTTGCAGCGGTTCTCTACGAAAGGAATCTGCTTATCAAATTTCAAGACTGTACGGCTAACAGTTTAAAAAAGGGGATAATTATCTATAACGCCACTTGAGACCCCGTAAAGCCACTTCGGTGTCTGTTTTCCAAAACGCATTTTGTAGGGGAATTGCACTCTATAAAAGGAATCTGCTTAGCAAAATTTGTGCGTCCAATAAATTAAAAATGCAAAAAAATTATCAATAACACCCCTTGAACCCCGCAACGCCACCTAGGGGTCTATTTTCAAAAAACACATTTTGTAGTGTATCTCTATCCTATGAGAGGAATCTGCTCACCAAATTTCAAGACTATGCGTCTAATAGTTTAAAAATAGAAATAATTACTTATATCTGCCCTTATCCCCCCGCAACACTCCTAGGGGTCAATTTTCCCAAACCCGTTTTGTAACGGATATGTACTCCATGAAAGAAACATTCCTACCAATTTTTAAACAGGTAGGTCAAGTAGTTTAAAAACGAAAATATTTATCTATTACGCCACTTAATCCCCGCAACGCCACTTAGAAGTCTGTTTCCCAAAACCTTCTTATAGCTGATCTCTACTCTATGAAAGAAATCTATTTATCAAATATAAAGACTGTGCGTCTAATAGTTTAAAAATGGAAATAATTATCTATAACGCCCCTTAAGTCCCGCAACGCCCTTGGGGCAATTTTCACGAAACCCATTTTGTAGCGTATCTATACCCTATGAGAGGAATCTGCTTACTTTAAAGACTGTACGTCTAATAGTTAAAAATCGGAATTTATAACGCCCCTTAAACCCCCCACCCCCGCAACACCCCTTGGGGGTCAATTTTTAAAAACCCATTTTGTAGCGGATATTTACTCCATGAAAGAAACTTACCTACCAATTTCAAGCAGGTAGGTGAAGTAATTTAAAAACCGATATATTTATCTTTTACGCCCCTTAATCCCCCGCAACGCCACTTAGAAGTCTGTTTTCACAAAACCCGTTTTGTAACTGATCATTATTCTACGAAAGGAATCTATTTATCAAATTTAAAGACAGTGCGTCAAATAGTTTAAAAATGAAAATAATTATCTATAACGCCCCCTAAGCCCTGCAACGCCACTTGGGGACGATTTTCACCAAACTCATTTTGTAGCGGATCTCTACTGTATGAAAGGAATATGCTAACCCAATTTCAAAATTGTACATTGAGTAGTTTAAACATGGAAACAATTATTTATAACGCGCCTTAAGTCTCGCAACGCCACTTGGGGCAATTTCACGAAACCCATTTTGTAGCGTATCTATACCCTATGAGAGGAATCTGCTTACTTTAAGACTGTACGTCTATTAGTTAAAAATCGGAATTTATAACGCCCCTTAAACCCCCCACCCCGCAACACCCCTTGGGGTCAATTTTTTAAAAACCCATTTTGTAGCGGATATTTACTCCATGAAAGAAACTTACTACCAATTTTCAAGCAGGTAGGTGAAGTAATTTAAAAACCGATATATTTATCTTTTACGCCCCTTAATCCCCCGCAACGCCACTTAGAAGTCTGTTTTCACAAAACCCGTTTTGTAACTGATCATTATTCTACGAAAGGAATCTATTTATCAAATTTAAAGACAGTGCGTCAAATAGTTTAAAAATGAAAATAATTATCTATAACGCCCCCTAAGCCCCTGCAACGCCACTTGGGGACGATTTTCCCCAAACTCATTTTGTAGTGGAACTCTACTGTATGAAAGGAATCTGCTAACCCAATTTCAAAATTGTACATTGAGTAGTTTAAACATGGAAACAATTATTTATAACGTCCCTTAACCCCGTAACGCCCCTTGCGTTTCGTATTTCGGAAAATTCGTTCTTAGCTGATGTCTACTCTATGAAAGGAACATGAGTACCAAATTTCAAGTATTTAGGTTGAATAGTTCCACAGTAACGTGATTAGTCAGTCAGTCATTCAGTCAATCAGTCAGTCAGTCAGTCAGTCAGTCAGTGAGTCGCTTTTCTCCTTTATATATATATAGATTATACATGATATATATAGCACTGAATTATAGTTCTGAATATTTTTTCAACAATTAAACATATAATTTTTGCAAATAACATAACTGAATCGTAAATATTCATTAATAATTTTGATCTGAGTAATTTAAAAATTACTTATATAGAAATAATGACATAATTTTGAGGGCATTAAGAATCAGAAAAAAATATTAAGAATTAAATTTTTGAAATATATTTTGAAAAATGTTTTATGGCAAGTACAACACATAAAAAAAAAGTTCTTTTATTGTCATATATTAAAAATGCATTAATCTCTCCTCAAGTTGACTAATTAAATATGTGTACATGTGTTTATTTACATAAGAGTTTTATATATGCACACAAACATTCATTATAAAAACTCACTTTTAATTTAGAGTTAAAGCTGAAAGATATTAAAATAATAATTTTTGCAATCTGATGCTGAATTTTGTGTTTATTCAGTCCTTTCGAAGCATAATTAAATTTTTTATTTGCCCTTTTTTTAAGAATATCCTTATACTTTGTTTTTATATGTAAATAATGATAAAAACACCTACCTTATTTCAAGTCACCACTTTAAATTTCTTTTATGAATCAAAAAAGTAAAACTTACCTTCCAGACATCACAGCCAGGAACTATATCTTCAACTCCGAAAGATTTCAAGTCCTATTGCTTGAAAATTTTCAAAATTTTTTTTCCTAGCATCGATATTTTTTTAAAAAAATATTTGTATTAAGTTCGAATTTTGTGTAATAGTGTTTTTCAATTTTGAAATAAAAAGGTCTTGGAAAAATTATGATAATATTCTTATGTAACAACGACAAATCTTGTAAAAGAGGTTGCGTCCTGTTATGGTTTGCATTTGTATAAGCAAAAGGGTTTTAGAGTAAGGAATTATATTTTAGATGTATCTTTAAAACTAATGTCGTTTTACATAAAACTGCGTTCATTATATTTGTTTGTGAACATTGGACTAAAGATAACTTTAACGGTTGATTCATATATGAATGCAGGATATATGGTCTTATTTGTAGGTTTCATTACCTGACTGTCAAGACCTAACATTAATATCATTAGGAAGAAAAGCACGGCCCACAGCGGAGATATAGGTAGTTTTAACACAGCAGAGGGATAGGCTAAGAAAGCCAAACCAGGACCTATTTTGAAAAAAAAATGAAAAATTTATTATTCATAACTATATTAATAAATCAATATATGTATAATGGAATGTGTATAAATATTAACAAAACTTTTAATTCAGTAAAAAGTCAATCTATTTTCATATTTGTCATATGCTGATTTTTGGTTAAACCTTGTTTTTTACTTAAGAGTTCAATAGCCTATTGAAACTACTGTACTTCTCATTTTTGCTAAAGGATTTGTTTTATTTCAGATTTTCACTTCATCAAAGCAAATCAGAGCAAAAACTGGACACATTTTTCAGATAAAAAAGGCTCTAAAGTTAACTTAGCACATTAATTTGTTATTTCGTAGAATGAATTGTTTAATTTGTTATTTCCCTTTTTAAAAAATTATACTGCGCATTTTAATCTGAATGAATTCAATTTCTTTCGAAAAAAAAATTCCTAATAATCTCTCTGTTATACTATTATGATAAACTGATATTCGAATTTGCCTGTTAAAGTAAAAAAATAAAGTATGTATATAAAATTTTAAGGACGCTGTTTACTAAATGGAAATTCGTATTATAAACATTCGAACTTATTTCAATATAGGAACATTTTTAGTCTGAAAATGTGTTTAGTCAATAAAAAATGTTTGATGGTTTAAAATTACACGACAGGAATTTGAATTTAACTGGTTCATCATAAAAGATAAAAACAAAAAAACCAGCTAGTCCT
>BMAO01009676.1:0-22220 GCA_019973975.1 Trichonephila clavata | reverse complement strand
TAGCCAAAACAAATGTCCTCCCTTATTCTAAAGAGTATATTAGGGCTTTTCTTCTAGAATTTTTAACTTTTCTGGAACAGTAGGGTTAAGTTTAATATTATCACTCATAAAGAATGTCTTGAAATTCAGGAAATACTGATTGTTGATCTCTAATACAGAATGTTTCTTAGCACTTCCCTTATATACCTGATGACTCATCCCCATTGAAAAAGGTAATCGAACGCAAACCACCATTTTTTTATTTGAATATTCAACTTATTTCTTATGTAGAAGACTAAAAGATTCATACTGCTGAAATCTTCCACAACTGTATTTATGTATTCGACGGGGAATTTAAAATTTACCGTGGCTCTTTATTGGTTCTCGGTGTGTGTGTGTGATATATCTTTTTTTTTAATAATTTTTATTTAAGAATGAAAACCTTTTTAACTTCTTTAAATTTATCATTCATTCGAGTGCTGATCACCCGTTGAGAAATACGCTTTGGTCTACTTCTGGTTATGATGCTAGCTATTATCTGGTTAGACAATGACTCGTAGATTTAGCAGATGACTTCTTGGTACTTGTCATGCCCTTTGCGAGCTAGATCAGTGCAAACAGTGGGTCTGCTTATCAAAGCAAAAACGTGCTCGATTGAACAGGCATCCAGGATCGCACAAGCAAGAAAAAGCGTCAGAGGAGAACGAAGAAACATTCAAATGTCGTAGCGAGTGCGAATGGGTATAATCCTTTAGAAATGTATTCCCAGAAAACCGCGAAATGAAGGGCAACACTTGTAATAGATCTGCCTGCGATTTTTCCCCAACAGACCTCTTGGGGAATTTTTGAAATTATTTAAAAATTATTTTATTGGAAAACTTCCTCAAAAGAAGAGAACGTGAACATGCAAATTAAGATTGCTATATATAGTCTAAGCTTTTAGGTTAAGGGAGAGAGATAGGAGAAACTGTTAGTGGAGCAGTGATTAATCAAATTGAATATGGGGCTTGGATATTTAGTGATTGATAATCGTATTACTTAAGGTGACGATCTATCACTTGAGATTGAATCTAGATTATATAGCTAAAAAGTCAGAGCTATTCTGTACTAAGTATATTTAAAGTCTTCTCATACCTCGCATACATCATTAATTGTCCTCATATTTATTGATTGTGTGCATCTCTAGACTTGGTTATTAAGTTTTGAGTTGTTGTAGATAGTGACAATAAATTGATATTAGTTTGAAATATGGCTTGCACTCCTTTCGACCTACCCTCACTGAAGGAAGAGAGTGTGCTTCCCTTACACACTAAAGAGTGTGAAATGCAATGAAAATTAAATTGCATATTATTCCATAACTCCTGGTTGTTAAATCGTAGATTACAGACAGTCGGTTAAGTATCTCTTCACTGTTTTGGATGTTTTCCAGTGACTTATGACTTTTTCCATGTGCGTCTTTTTTATACATGGGGTATCGATTCAAAGAGCCTCTCCTCACTGAAAATTATTATTTCTCTTATATGAGATTCCAGATCGAATGTTCTCAGTACCATTACAAATTCATCTGACTATTTACAGCAAAGGGTAATCGATACCATTGACTCCATGACTTTAACCACCCTTTTTCGAATTACTTATCAATGACTGCTGTAGTCATTGTTGTCTTGGTTAGACGTTGGATTGTTAATGAAAACATATCAGAGACTGTGATGTTGATTGGACGATAACACTGTCTTCCCTCTAAGTCAACTTCTACTTTCTTGGTGTTCTGTCTATAGTGACTCACTTATTCCCACCAACATCTACATATTGTATCATTACTCCAATACAAAGATCAGTAGAATTTGCAATTTAACCAAACTACTTCTTTTGTCCAATTGCAAACCATGATCATATAGTTTCCGAATCCATCTGAGAAGTATTGGTACATGAATTGACGGAGCCACATTCACATTGAAATTATGCCTTAGAATTGGAATGAAATCTATCTGTACACTACCAAGATATTCCTTTGAAATGCGCTGGAGCTCCAGCTAGTCAGTCATTAGCCGCTAGAACCATGTGTATATGCTATTGTAGAGATAAAATGGGCAAATGATTCCATGCAGATGAATCCTTTTCGATGCATCATTTCTCATGTTAATGGAGAGTGGCTCTAAATTTAAGCATTTGTTAAGTATAACGAAATATAGTCTCTCCTGGTTTTCTCACTAAAACACAGGACTTGGGAAATTCAGCTACTTTTAATGGTACGTCCCCATTTTTCTTTGCAATTCATCTTATATAAAATCATGAACCGAATTCGCAATTTAAAATGAATAGCGTTGTCATTAAAATGATCACAGAAGGATTGTGATCATGAGAAGAAATTTGTCATATGACTGTGCAGATCATGGCCTTAATTTACTTAATGAGTCAGAAATATTGAATTAGAAACAAGCTTGCCTACATTTCACTTGTAACCTTTATTTTCCTTAAATCAATTAAAGAATGATTTCAGTGAAGCACACAACTGTAAGTTTTATTTATATTAAACGACAAAAATTTAACATTCAGGATATTTTATTATATTGATGTGTTTATATATAATTATATCTTTTAGTTTTATATTTAAGTTGTACAATTATATATATACACAAAGTGTGGCTAACAAGAATGATGCTGTTACAGAGAAATAAGCATAGGTCAAACACTAACGACCAACAACTATTTAGCCTAAAGTTTTCTCTTTCGAATGCAGTACTTCTCGTTTCTATAAACAAAACCGTATAAACGTAGTATACCTTCGCATCAGAGTTCTTTTGTTCTTTTGTCGGAAAAATGATAAGTATAACAATAGATCAACGAATTGTTATGAAATTTTCCATGAAAAACCGTTACTTAAGCTTTAAATTTGTAGATATATGTATATAGCCATAAAGAGAGATCAGGGCGTAAGAGATGACCCACACCCTGATCGTTCTTTTGCGTCAAAAACGTATGACAATATCGAAAAAAATCGGTAATCTGGTTTGATATGATCATGAGTTAAGTACTCCTGCGATTGCTGGGACTGTAAGAATTGACAGAGATTACGTACGGGACATTCTTTAAAACAATTTTGGAATGCAAAAAATTCTGTGCCGAAATGATGCTTTCAATTCTCACATTTGAACCACAAAAAGCTGATAAAAATGTTAGCACTGACACTTTTAACGACTTTGAAAGTGATCCAAAAATATTGAAAAGGATAATAACGTGTGAGAAATCGTAGTTTCTTGCATATGATTCTGAAACGAAGCTTTTCATTCCTCTGACAGGGCCTATCCATAAACATTTAAGAAATCTTGAATGAGCAAATCTAAAATTCCAAGCAAATGATAAGTGTTTTTTTATATTCATGGGATTATGTACCTGCACTGGGTTACTGAACGTTGAACTATTACTCACAATATCACTAATTTCATATTTTTGTTCAACTCCGTGAAAGAATAAGGAAAAAACGAGACTAGAATCTTTGATAGACAAGTCATTGGTTTTACACCAAAGGCAATGCGTCGGCTCATTTCGCGTTGTTTGTCAATAGGTTTCTAGACAAATACATCATCCTAGTGTTAAAACATTCGTTTTATTTTCTGAATCTTGAGCCATGGGACTTCTATCTGCTTCCTAAGGTGAAATCTACATTAAAAAGAATGTGATTTGAGTGGCTGGCGTGCTGAAGGAACTCACACAAAAAGATTTCAAGCACTAATTAGATCCAAAAAAAAATATTTGCATTGAGCAATGTAGAGACAAAGAAGGATTTTATAATGTGAAGGTAATAATAATAAATATGTATGAAATCAAAATAAAATTTTTATAGCATCTGTCTCGCGTTGTGTGTAATAACTACCTCTAGTATCCATTTAAATAGCTTTTAATTCTTTGATCCAGCCCTTCAGGATAACAAGTAAATAATAAACTAGCTATTAACCTAACTGGGATCTTTTCAATTACATCAATCCATCCACCCACCCAGATTATGTGATTTGAGCTTCCTATATAAACCGAGGTTTCTGAAAATTCCTTCTTTCTGTTCTTTATAATTAATCATGTAGCCGGCTGCAGTGCGTTGTTTCTTTGTTCTATGTGATGCCGTTCATTCCCTGTTTATTGTTTAATATGTGTATATCTGTGTGTCTCAAGATGTGCAATAAATAGCTTTCATGCCATAAAGGACTGCCTTGTCAGTATCATTTTAATATGCAACCTCAACCGTCAAATTCAAAATAATGATCCATATAAAGAATATCCTTACCACTCGCCACGTCCTGTCATATATATACAAGGGGTGATCAAATGAAAAGGTACGAAACGACACGGTGGGTACAAATATAGACTTTATTCAAAATATACACCATAGGCCTGAGCACAACGATCCCACTGATGAACAAGCCGCAGGATTTCTTGTTCCCAGAATTCCTGTGGCTGTGACGAGACCCAGTCCTTCACAGTGTCCTTGAGTACGCCGTCCGAGTTGAAGCGCTTTCCTTTCAGGTATTTCTTCAGTGGACCAAACACATGGAAATCGCAGGGTGACATGTCCGGACTGTAGGACGGATGGTCCAACGTCTCCCATTTGAACTTGTTCAATTCCACGTGTGTGACCCTGAAGACGTGTGAACACGAGTCATCATGGAGCAGAACTACACCCTCCGTGAGCAACCCCGGTCTTTTGTGCTTGATGGACCTGCGTAGGCGTCGGAGTGTCTCACAGTACACATCGGAGTTAATGCTTTTTCTGTGCTCGAATAATTCTGTGCTCGCATCATTTGGACGCCACTTTTTATTAGAGCCTTTGCTCTCTCCTGCGCATGCGGGCACCCGCGCATGATCCGATCCCAGTCAGAGTCTCCAATGGCATCCCGAGATGTCTCGCTACATCGCCCTTGGCGAAATATGCACATATTTAACTGTTTCATTTTTATGCCGTTTCGTACCTTTTCATTTGATCACCCCTTGTATATATATATATATATGTACAAGGGGGTGATATTACTGTTTGTTAATTGAAAGGATAGAGTATTGCTACAAAAAAACTAAACGGTTAAAATTGTATTTACAAGTAAGTGTCTTTTTTATTTTATACAAAAATGAGAGTATAGATTTGATACAAAGACTAAACCTTTCGTAAATAATGTCCTTTTTCATTTACAAGATCTCAGTTATTTCATATAATTTTTAAAAGCTCTGAAGATAGTTTTTTTAATATTATTAAACGTAAAATAAAAAAATATTGTTTTTTCCCCCATAAAATATATTAAAAATTTTTAATGGAACATTTTTAATTGCTGTTTGAACATTCCTTAATTTAAAGACTCAGAATTCCCTTTCAGAAATTTCTGGAAAAATTTTAAATAACTAAGTTATTTACTTCCTCATTAATCATTTTTGAAGTCTTTTATGCCTGCAGAATCTTTAGCACAAATGCTGCTTGACCTTGAAGGAAAAAATGTATCTTTTCATATTCACGTGCAATTTTTTAATTAGAACTTCACGTGATTTTACTTAGTTTTTTTGGTTACATAATATATGTCATAATACAGCTAAAAATTTAAAAAGAAAAAATTTACACCAACAATTTATCAAAATATACTAATAATTCCTCAATTTTTGAACTATTAAAAAAAATTTGGTGCAAATTTAAAATTCAGATTAGTTTTATGATTTTACCTTGAAAAGAAATAGTTATACCTCCAAGAAAACATTTGTTTTACACTTAAAATGCTTCCGCTATTACAACCACTTAAGTTACATAACTACATAAACCATTAATTTTAAAGCATATATCTTTAAAATTAATGATGAAAGTATGTAAATTTAGGAGGAAGCAATTTGTAAATTTGTTAACTTTAACTACGACATATTACATCACTGTTCAGATAAAATGTATCAGGAACAGTGATTTGAATTATTTAACAGTAAATGAAATATTTAAATACACATCTGGGCGAATAAAGAATTAATTAATTTATAACTAGGGTATACTTTATCTGTAATTTAGAAGTTAAGGGTTGATTGTTTCGAAATGAAGTCGTTTTAAAATTGCACAAAACTAATACAACTATTAGCATAATTTAAAACCAAGGTTAGTGATGCAGTAATCTATTATCGTTCATCATTTTAATTTTAAGTTTTGTGAATTTAATCGTATTGTGTGTGTGTCCTCTTAATATTATTATTATTCTAGTAGGGTATCTCATCTCAATTCCTCCTACATGAAACCCCTACTAATAGGATTTTGGGTGAGAGAACTAATTACATAATTACAGAAAAATAACAATTTTGAAAAGCTATGGATATTCCCCGAAATATAAAATCTGGAACGTGTGTGGAAAAAGCTTTCGTGCTAATAAATATCATTAGCACAGAATTATCTGAACTAGTTATGCTTTAATTTATTAACTATAAAATAAAGTAGTTCATTGATAAACATAGTACATAAATATTATTAGTACAAACTATCTGAGCAAATTATGCTTTTATTTATTAACTATAAGATAAAGTAGTAATTTTTTGATAAACATAGACACTGTAATAACTGTTTTAGATTGTTGTATCCCAAAAAAATTTGCCGAAAACCCGCAATATGTAATAACTCTAGAACATATTTTCCGTAGACATTGAGTGCAAGGATGTGTTTATAATAGATAAACTCACCCCTTTTTATATACATCAAAGTAAAAACAAACAATGGGCATGAAATGTAAACAATATTTAATGTTAATGGAAGCTTCGTGATGATTTCGTGCTCTGATTCTGAAAACTGTGCTACAATTTTTGAAAAAAACTATGCGATAGTACTGAAAGCTGACACAGAAAGAAATAACATTCAGAGAATTATTAATAAGAAAGTCAAGAAAATGATGATGGATTTTAAACCAGTTCTGAAACACCAAACTACATTCCTGATGGAAATTGTACTACATTGAAGATAATGTTATCTCCTAAATTCGGTATCATAGTTTTGGCACACGCGCTACATTTGAGACAAGAAAAATTCGCATCTAAAATATTAAAAAAGTTATATGAATAAAATTCAGTGTGTTGTGGAATATCTGATTCAATAGATCATAGATAAAAAAAGAAAAATTTTATGTATGTACGATCGTTATTAGTTTTTTATACCTCTATGAAAGATAAAGCTACATATTTAATTTTTATTTTTTTCCTCGAAGATAGAAAGAAACAGAAAAGAATTATTTTTATCTTTTTTTATTTATGAATTATTTAAAAGGAACCTTATTTACCAGTAGATATCAGGATATTCTAAGAAATGTTTTCGACAAATATATGCGGAAAGATTAAATGCACCAAGAAAAACCAGTTCCAGAGCTTACGGACAAGAAAGATAAGGAAGAAGACTGCTAATAAAAGTATCAACAAGTATTTCTGCACAGATCGCAGATGCGAGAGATTTAGAAATGCTTGAAATTACAATATGTATCAAAAACATCTTTCACATAGTAAATATCTAAGCATTCTACGGGAACTAAATATTATATGAATAAAACCCTTTTTCGAATATTTTTTATCTCTTCTTAAGGTTCCGATATTCATTTTAGGCGACCTTAATTTTCATCTTCCATTACGGGGTTTTAACCACATTTCTAGGTATAGCAATAATTTGTTGAATGAATAACAGAATAGAACTTTGAGCTTCTTAACACAGCCTTTCTCAGGTACAGAAATTCAGTGGCACACACAAAGCATCTTTAATATAAACTAGAATTTGTTCCTCAAACTATTTTAAGTACAATGAACAGTTATATTTTAGAATGTCATTTCGAAAGTGACTACTGCAAAAACATTGCGTAACATTTTATTGGAAAGCCCAACTTACATCATCATTAAAAAAATACTGACTTCACTATAATATCTTAGATTGTTATGAGAATTTGCACAGTATAAGATAATCAAAATATCCAATAGAAAATTCCTACAATAGAGTAACGGTTTCTTCTGTATTCATAAAGCTTTAAAAGCATTTTTAGGAAAAAGCATTTCTCTTCAACTATGGATAAAACAAAAAAAAGAAATATACGAGAGTAAACTTATTTTCGTATAAAAAATGCCGAAAAACGTAGGGGAGACAGGGGCAAGATAACGAATGTCTTAATTTTTCCGCATTCCACTAGGTAGCAGCATCAAATGAACACTACTGGCTCTCCTTTTGGCCTTTCGTTAAACTATAGTACAGACACGTTGAAATCGCCCTTTTTGTGTTAGTTGTGAAATTTTGACTGTTTTTTGCTGCCCCGATATAACTTTTATGCAAGTGTAAATAAGCTCTGCTACAGATACAGGTAAGGTATAACGTTTCTCTTTAATATTGATGAGTAACTTGGTTTAAATACTATCTATTACCATGAATACATGTCAATTAATTGCCTTCCTTCATGGTAATGAGAATGAATGTTTTTAAACAGACAGTCTGGGGCAAGATGACGAGCTTGTCATCTTCCCCGTGTTTCGAAATTTATTAAACGAACTTTGTTGTCCATTCTATTAAATCCTGTGAACATTTGTTTGTCTGTGTGTATGTCCGCGCGACCTTGCGCTTCCATCTCATCTGGGGTTAAGGGGTGCATCGGATCGGGAAAGGTTTCGTTCAAAAGGGAGTGACCAAAGAAAGACATTTTGTCCATGCGCTAAGCTCCCCCTAAAGAGGAAGAAATGTAACAATAATTTGTTGCTTTAGAGCTACTGGCTTTTACTTGCAACCTTTTCTAATTTTTTGAGAGAAAACGAATGCTTTCTGAACTTGTAGAAAGAGCCCCACCAGGAATTGTAGGCAACTGTAGTGATCATCCATCGTCTCCGCACACATCACATCGTCTCCAGCCCATTGTTGTGTCATTTTAGACCAGTTAAAAGCATCCTATAGCCAAACATGTGACAACTTTATGGTCACACATCCAGAACAAACTATCACAGACAAAAATATTGGTGAGGTTTTGAGCATCACTTACTTCAAATCAGCTACAGTTGGAAATGCCGTTGAAAAAGTTTAAAGAATATGGGATCGAGTGTCATAATCCTCTTGTGTTTACCGAACATGACTATGCTGCGATAAAAACTACTAACCATGCTGCTGTTGGCGATGAAATTGAGAATAATAGAGCTAATTCTCAGAACCCCGTAATAGAAAACCAACGTATAAACTCTCCAGAAAAATCAGCACTTATGGCAAATGCTGATTCAGATGCACCAAAGAAGCCTGTTAGTGTTTTTTATTTCAAACCATTGCCTAAAACAACATAATGTGAAAAGAAAGCAAAAAACTGAGCTCTAGCATTCCTACAAGCACACCCATCAAAGAAATGTTAGAACAAAGGGAAAAGCAGGAGGAAGAACAGGAAGTTTTAAAAAAACAGAGAAACAAAGCTCGTGAAGCTAAAGAGGGAATAAAAAAACTCAAACTGTTCCTGTAGGCCTATGTCTATAAAATCCAGGCCAAACATTCCAGTTGTATCAACTTCAAAGGACGGTGTTATGAGATGTCCTGCTTGTGAAGATGAACCCTCCAACAGAAGAATGGATCCAGAGCTGTAGATGACAAGAGTGTTGGCATGAGGAATGTTATAATTATAAAAATGGCATTTTTATTTGTGACTATTGCTAGGTACACAACTAAACACTTCAACATTACGTTACAATGCATTACGCTTAGTTTGATACTTTATAAGATGTAAAAACACAGTTATCATTTGCTAAACCATGTAACACATTCAAAAGGTAAAATATCTTCAACCTTTTTCAGTGTCGCCATCTTGTCCCAAGGCAAAAGTCATCTTGCCCCATGGGGCAAGATGACGATTTGTTAAGGTTATGAAAAAATAAAATTATCCTTCACTTCTTTTATTAGAAAAATTAAACGGTAATATATTTTAATACTACAAAGGACTACTCTAACAGTTCATGTAAAAAATTGATTTTACTACCCTTAAAAATAGATTAATAAACAACAAAAAAATGTTAACGTCGTCATCTTGCCCCGGTCTCCCCTACTGGAACAGATTTTTTTATAATAATGTTTCTAATCCAAAAATGTTTTTCGCTTCCTAACTTTGATTCACACTCTCCCTGTATATATATATATATATATATATATATATATATATATATATATACGTACGATATCCAAAGTACGACTTTTTCTGTGCACTGCTATCCATAAAATTATTCCGAAGGCTTTGAAATGCAATAAAAGAACCTTGATAGTGTTTGCGAAGGATTTACTTTTTCCAGATACTTATTTATTCCTTTTTCCCCCTCCACCTTCAATACATTACATATTCGTGCCTACTAGAAAAACGGTGATACTGATGAGAGAATCCCGTATTTTTTAATCGGTATTGAAGGGATTAATTATAAACCGTACAAATTATCAAGATAAGTGTTAATTTTTGTGAATAATTTTATACATAACAAGCCCATGGGGGTCACCGGTAATTATTCAGCTTGTTTTTTTTTTTTTTAAATTAATTATAAAATGCGTTTATAAGTGTATTATATCACTGTAAATGCGTATTTTTTTATTATGTCAGAATGTATTTTGTTTGCTTACTTTCAGTAAGCTAATAATTTTTTTAAATAATCTTTTGTTTTTGACTTTTTAATAGGCTCGCGCCCCTCTGTATGAGAAACGCTGTTATATATATATATATATATCTTGTTAAAATTTACAGCCGTTAATAAATTACTTGCTCTTCATTCACCAAGCTCAAATACATTATTTAAACTTCTAGTGGATGACACTGGATGTAAAGACAGTTTTTTTTTAAATATTAACTTATTAATTAAATTTTTTTAACTAAAATAAAAAATTTCCTTGTTGACTTAAGAAGGAATTGACTTTAATTTTTTTTTATATTACTTGTTTTAATATTCTTAAGACAATTTCCACTGTTAATAATTCGAATAAAATGTTTAACATCCTTCAATTAACAAATTCATTACATAGCCTCAATTACGGGAAGTAGTACGGATTATTTTGAGGTCTATTAACCTTATGAAGAACCCACTTTCCCTGTTGATTTTCTCCACAAAAACGATGACAAAACCCCTTTATATTTTTAAATTACATGCAGTAATAAAAAGAAATTATAGTTTAAAAAAAAACTAAAAAAACATGATTTTATAATGAATTGAACTAAGAAGTAAAAAAAAATTCTTAGTATAAGAGATTAAAATGATTCAGGGGACATGATACGATTTACGCAAAGTTTTTTAATTTAATGATTTTCATAATTTTTTGGTTACCTCTTATGTGTATGTATGATGTAAAACAGATTTTATGCTCAAAATTTCATAAAAATGTAACCATTTAATTTTTTAAGGGAAAAACTTTAGACTTATGAAGTGATTTTAAAATTCTACTCCTCCTTAATTCCAAAACATTCTTAAGAGTCAATTAATTCATTCTATATCACAATTAGAAGCGATTATCCTATAATAGCCAAAAAAGCTTTAGAAATATTTTTAGTTTTCTACATCTTATTTGTGGTAATTCGAATTTTCAGCATTAACAAATATAAAAATATAAAAAAGTATCGCAGTTTTTAAATATAGATGGCGAAATGTGAGTGACGTTATTATTTTTGTGACCAAATACAAACGAAACCATCAAAAATATTCAAGCTCAAATTTCGCATTTAATGTATTCTTATAACTAATTTACAATTAATTACTCAATAAACATTTTGTTGTCTTTGTCAGGCAAATAATTTAATTTAACAATGAAAATTATTATTATAAACTATTTTACATTGTGTGTTATAAATAATTTAAATTGTTTTAAATTTATTTGTAATTAGAGTGTGCCACCAAATTATGAAATCGTTAAAAGTGTAACGCAACAACAATAAAAATGTTCGAGACTCCCTGTTCTGCACCATAAAGAAATCCCCGTGGTTGTCGAGGATTCATGTGCGTGAACTCGTGGATGACTTTGTTCCTGTTCAGTCGGGGAACGAAACCAGTGCCACTGATGAGAGGAGATGATGCACGTAAATAAGTTGATCATTCGAGTCCTCCTATTTGAGTACTGTGGTAGTTAGAAGATGACGGTGTCATCTCAATTGTCGTACTTGCCTGTGGCTCAACAATGCTAAATCCGCCGCCAACAGTCCTCGTGTTGTTTTACAGTGTGATGTAAATTAAAATCAAATTAAATCCAAAGACGACATGAAAAATAAATCAATGAACGTTGCAAGAGGAGAAATAAGAACAAATTTCATATTTTTTTTCATGTTCTAGTTAGAAGTATAACAACTGAACTGATATTCTATCCTAATTTTTAACACGCTTTTATAAGTTTCACTTGCATGTAACGGAATCTTAGAACTCGATTTTTACCCACTTAAAAAGATCGGATTCTTTCGAAATTTCGCACACTTGTCAAGGACCGATGACAATACAATAATTTCATAACTTTATTCCATTGTCCTTTTCAGGATCGTCAGGAATAAGGATAATCAGATTTGGCGACAAATCCATATATCGCGTCCAGATTTGGCGACTTATTGCATATATCATTTTTAAATTTGGCGATTAGTTCCATATACCATTTTCAGACATGGCGACTAATTTCCTACATCATTTCCAGATTTGGCGACTAAAAGAATAAGGTGTAACCCTAAAGTGTTTTGAATTTAACGCTAATTATATATGCAAGTATAAAATACACTTGCAGTTAAAAGAAATAAAACAAACAAAAGAAGTGTTCTGTATCTGAGAAAGTGGAGGGTGGGTGTGTGTTAGCAATTTCTAACCATAATATAAACATTTTTCTGAAAATGAAAATAAAAGGCTGAAGCATGTGAAAAAAAATAATTTGCGTTCTAACTGCTAAATATTTTTTATTTTTATAAAGCAATACGTTTAGAAGTGATGATACGAATTAACATGAAAGAGACACGTTTTAAAAGGTGAAAAAACGGTTGACACTTAATATTATCAGGTTTTTATTAACTAGCTTTCTTTAATGTCTGTCCGGGTGGAATTTTAATTGATTTTAAACTGTGTGACTTTCTGATGAGCTAGAGACTTGAAATTTGGACCATAGCTCAGAAGTGGATAACAATGCATGAAAATGTGAAAAGTGAATAAAAAAACAAAAAGGAGGATTTTTTTTATTTGATTGACCTGTTCTATAGAGACGTAATCTAATATAACGATACGAGACTCATCCGAAGCCCCGTATATGGAGAGAGAATAAATACACTTCAAAAACTCGTTAATTAATATCCATTAAAGAGCAAGACTAATTCAAGCTTCAAATATCAAACTCAAGGATAAATTCAACAATGAATAAATGATAGTTTAAAAAACACACGCTTTTATTGTAGATCGAACTAAAAAATGAAAAATAAATTATAGTTTAAAAAAACTAAAAAACGCGCTTTTATACTGAATCGAACTAAAAAGTAAAAAAATAATTCTTAATATGAGAATAAAAAATGATTAAGAGAAAATGAACGTCATTGGGGTAAAAGCGTGGGGTGTTCTACAAATGTGTCAATTGTTATAATTTCTAACTTCTATTCCGAAAAGCTGAGTTAGCGTAAAAATGTAGTACAAAACACCCCACGCTTTTACCCCCATGACATTCATTTTCTCTTAATCATTTTATTCTCATATTAAGAATTATTTTTTTACTTTTTAGTTCGATTCAGTATAAAAGCGTGTTTTTTAGTTTTTTTAAACTATAATTTATTATGACGTAAGGTGACTTTAATTCTTAAAGGCTCCTATTATTGTGCATGATAGATCTCGCAATCGATTCGAAACTCGAACATGCTGTTCGACTTGAACACATTCCACCTCACGACTCTCGATCATGACTTTGTTTAAATTTTCATTAACGCAAAGGAATTACTACAATAAAAATTTTCAGCTTTGTAATGAAGAATCTCGTGTTTCAAATACGCTGCTAAATCATAATGAATTTTAACTAATTAGATATGCTGAATGAAAACGATAAAATTCTATTTTTATTTTCTTCTATATTCCAAATAGTTCATTAAAATTACTAACATCATTTATACTAGTTTAGTTTTATAACTTAAACATATGTGACACAAAACGTGAGCGTACAACTGTTATTTTTTGGAACCGTTTCCTAAATAAAATAAAGCCATTAAATGGAAACAGGAAATTATACTTTTAAATCGAACATGTGAATAATGATGTTATAAATTGCAATAATTATACTCTGGTAAAATCAGTGGAGCTTAACTTGGAATTATTTTTGTAAATGAAGGCCTGATTCTCTCTCTAGGTTGAATAAAACATTTATTACAGTAATTATGCTATTCGGTGAAACATGTAAAAATTTAGTTAAATTGCATAGCGATGAAATCAATTTTTTTTTGCTGAGATTATATAACATTTCTTCATTACATAATTAATGCAACTTGTTCTAGAACTTTCCACCGTTTCGTTCAACGAGAGATTTTTGAAAAGGGTTTTAAGAAATTGTGCATATTTTATTTAGAGCTACGAAACTGCAATTTCCAAAAAATTATTGCTTTCAATACTTGCACAACAAACGTTACATAAATTATTTGCACTTTTATGCAAATCTGTGTGCTATATATATATATACACACACACGTGTGTGTGTGTGTGTGTGTGTGTGTGTGTGTGCGTGTGTGTGTGTGTGTGTTGTGTGTGTGTGTGTGTGTGTGTGTGTGTGTGTGTGTGTGTGTGTGTGTGTGTGTGTAAGAATGTTAGAAGTGCCAATTTTATATTTTCAGCTCTGCAAGAACTATTGACGACACATTGACTCTTGATATATATAAATTCCATTTTCAATACTGGCAATGGATTTAGATTTACATTAGATTTTTTATTGTGTATTGGAAACAGATATTTTGCTAGGTTTTCTTGAGTAGCATTTGCCGAATATAAAATCCACGTAATGAAATTATAAAAGTATTGGTAAACTATAGCTTTTTTATATGAACCTTGCTTAGTCGAACTCACAACGCCATATATGTGACCCGCATATACTGAATAGTCATTGTATTATGATCCCCCTTCCTTTCCGGAGCAATAAACTTCCCCAAAGGTAAAGCACAACCGTACACGCGGGGCTACTGCTAGATTACATAAATTGTCCTTGCACTATCTTTCCCCAGACTTAGAATGTTTACCTATATAATGAGAAAAGTAACTGATTTACGAGATTTCGATGAAGTTCAAATCGTTATGGATAGTCACTTAGGAACATCTATTTCAAAAACAACGCGTTTGGTGGGCTGCTTTCATGTGTTTGATGTGAATACTTATAGAAGGTGAAGCATGTATGATGAAATGATAAGTCACTGGTCTGTAGATTGTCAACCACGATGCATTGATTCCAGAAGAGAGCTAAAACTGTACTGAGAATGGAGAAAACAAATACCGAAAGACTATACAGCCGATATCACCAACAACTGTAACAGTGGTAATCTAGACGAAGTGTCTCAGCACACAGAGCAGTACACACTGCGTATTGGCTAAGCATCCGGTGCCTGATTGTGTCACTGCGCTGATGGCAATAGAACCAGTAATTAGCCGTGGAACATCGGCATTAGACTATAGAATTATGGCAGAAGGTCTCCTGTTCCATTGAATCATGTATTCTGGTTAATCTTAATGACGGTTGAGGGCGAATATATCAATTTCTAATATAAAACCTGACACCAGGATGCACAGTTTTCCGTATAGAAGGTTCTGGTAACGGTGTTATGGTGTGAATGATGTATTCATGGATCATATTAAGGGGTCTCAGGGGTGTTAAATATTTTTCGAGAGCATAAAATATAAACAATTTTCGAATAGATATAATTCTTTGTGGTTAAAATTAAATAATTTGATTCTTTTATACATTTTTATAAAGGAATAAAGTTTCAAAAAAGTAGAAAATGTTTAAAAATCATAATTTTAAAAATAATAAGCACATGAAGAAAAGAAAAAAATTTGTAAAAAATATACAATAAGTTTGACAACGCGCATGATATTTTCTACAATAATACGTCTAATTACTAACAATAAGTTGATTTATAATGTTAAATATATCCTTATTACACTGTAATATTTTTATATAAATAGAATAAAAAATAATAATTTTTAAAAATAAAAATTTACATTTTTTAAATTTAAAAAAAAATAATTTTTTTTTAGGTTTTTTAAAAATATACATACATATAATACTAAAATTACTAGGAGTCAAAGATTATGATATATTTCATAATTCTACAAAGTTTTATACATCAAAATATGAAAGTTTTTGAAAGATAATGCGCGTAAGTGAAAAAAACATAAACTGAGAAAAAAGGCTTTAAAAATTTTAAACTTAATTTGAGGAAATAAATTTTGAATCTTACATGCTAAAATGCTCCAGGGTCATATGTTAACCCTTCCTGTTGTTCAGACACCATAATTTCTTTAGTATTTTTAACTTTTTTGGCTCTGCGGGCCTCAAAAGATGATGCTAAGCCAACGTTTCTCAAACTGTGGGGCACGAGTATATCGAAAAATCAAAACAAAAGTTTATTTAAAAATATTAATTTACTGTTAAGAACCAAAACAAAATACATTCGACATAATAAAAAATAAAATACACATTTACACTGATATAATACACTTATAAATATATCAGTACTGTACACACAATGTATTTCATAAATAATATAACAGTATGAAATTAAGAACAATTTTAGTAATGACCAGTGTCCCTAGGGGCATGTCATAAAATTATATACAAACTTAACACTTATCTTGATACTTTGTACGGTTTATAATTAAAGTGGTATTGTAGTCTTACGTCAAGGTTTATTTATATTTAATTCAATACATTGTTATTGTGTGGAGGGAGGCGCGATGAAAATTATGATTGAAAATTGGGTCGCAAGTATAGAAAGTTTGAGAAGCACTATGCTGAGCTCCTCTTTCTTGACATGAAGATTCATTCGACGATTGTCACGTTCAGTCAGTGATATGCAAACATTTTTATTTACTTTTAAGCCAAATTTCTGTAAAACAGTATTAAGTATTTGACTTCCATCGTTAAAAATGCTATTGGCCAGATTTGCAGCAATCTCTGCAATCTGAATACCAGAACCAATCGTCTGAGGACAAAACTTCCAAATTAATGAATTTAAACTTTCATTTGGATTTTCTGCGTCTTACCACCTAAACATTTCTTCAGGAGTGCAGGATG
Organism: Trichonephila clavata; assembly: GCA_019973975.1. Lineage (NCBI taxonomy): Eukaryota > Metazoa > Arthropoda > Arachnida > Araneae > Nephilidae > Trichonephila > Trichonephila clavata. Next base: position 5,008 of record BMAO01009676.1, on the reverse strand, counting down.
AGATAAGTCTGCAAATACAGGCTTAATTACATCTCGAACTGCTTTAACAATGAAAGTTTTGTGTTAGTAAGTTTTTATTATTAATTTCAGCTTTATACTTACACCATGTATTTGGAGTTGCAGGACAAAACCAGTATATCGGTTCATCATCAGTGCTGTAAGAATGACTCCAAACAGCCCAAATGGCTTTCCGCATTTCCTGTTCACTAGTAGAATTGCATTACCATAGTAATGCGCAAGCTGATCAATTAAACTATCAGTTAACCTACCTTTACCGCATATAGTTTTACCATCAGATAATTTCTTTTTACCATATTCTAATTTAAGCTTCCTAAGTCTTGCACCCATTCTCTTTTGCACATGGCCTACACATTCTATTTTCTGAATAAGATGGTCATCACCGTATGGCTTGTTTTCAGAAAGGGCCTTGAATGTTTTTGTGTCACCATCTCCTATATAGTTGGAATATTTCAGGTTTTGTGGAGCTTTTTTGATCGATTAAAAATCCTCAACATCCCATCAACCTCCAACTTACCAGCAGAGCCAGAATGATTTTTTCTCATGAAATCTTATGCGCTCTTTGCCACACACACACACACACACATTTTTTGTACTTCATACCAAACTTTAGCCCCTTATAACTGTCGTATCCTTTGCAAAATGAGGACAACACATCACGATCCAAAGCCTTACCCATATACAGTAAATACTACAATCAACGATGAATGTCCTCTCGTCTTCCAGGTCCCATCACTACTTACCATTAAAAGGTTATCAAATGACGAAGAAATTTCTTCGACAGGTGCCCTTTTCATGCTTTCTTCGGCCACTTCCTTCGTAATAAGTCAAAGTTTAGTATCAATAACATCATATGATTTTTGTCCAACAGGATAAGGAAGACTCATCACAGCACAAAAGGTTTTTAATGACTCTAAGCCTTGGCCTATGCATCTCATTGCTAAAACAGATCTTCGGTTAATTTCTGGAGCATTATTTTTATTCCCAGTGTTTTCACGGCTTGAAAAAGTACAAACACTTCTACAGTTTTTACAATTTACTTCAAATTTCGAACATAAGCCACGAGTTGATTTTTCATTAATTGTTAATGGTTTGTGACATTTTAAACGACATGACTCTGATAAAATAGAGCTAAAATACGATAAGGAAATCAAAAATACGATATCCTTTGAAGTTTTCACTTACCTTAACAAGATTTGACTTTAATGAAGTCTGAATGCCGGAGAGCTTTTTACTAGAGGCTCGCTTACTTGTATCTTTCATTTCTGCAACATATGAATGATTTACATTAACATATTTATTACCTCTAAATCTTCTTTTCTTGGGGCGTTTGCCCGATGGTCTTTTCTGAGTATTCATTAATCAAATATATGAGTATAAAACAACAAATATGTTCAATTTAGAGAAGCGTTTTCAAAAAACGTGTGCTAAAATAAACACAACAGAATGAATGTGTTGAGTTGCAAGCTTCCTTCTGATCAACTCAAGCGCTTAAAATATTTCATGAGGCTTATTAAAAACAGAAAAATTAAACGTATGCAGAAATCAAGAATAAGTGGGCGTGGCATGTGTCCATTTAAAAGCTGTTACGACTAAATTGCTGTTTTGAATTTTTTGAATAACTTTCGAAGTTTTTGGAGTATTGTCACGTGGTTGGTATCAACATGTTCAGACGAAAATGACGAACAACATATATTTTTTTCGAAAATTCGAAAAAAAAAGGTTTACACCCCTGAGACGCCTTAAGACCCATCATTCGCCATAGAACAATCCCAGACGTCTGTGCACTAAGTAAACGTCATTGCGTTTCAGGCGCATCCTTCGGTCAACAAGTAAATGCCCTATGTCATAAGGGACAAACTGTCTTTAAATAGTAGTTCAAGAGCCGTTCTGGTGAATTTCAAGTTCTGTTTTAGTCTCCAATTTCATCTTGCATGAATCCAATCAAACATTTGTGGTTTCCCCTAAGAGATTGAACTCATGTTGCTACGATTACACTTAGCAATGTGGGGGAATTATTGGAACAGCTAATGAGTGTCGGACACCTTAGAATATCTAGTAGTACTTAGTTGAGTCAATGCCTAACTGGTATTGCTGAGTTTTGGGGCGAAAAGTAGTCTAACGAGTTTTAATGTAATGGCATTTTTGTAAACACAAGGTGTGCCAAAACTCACCGTAAAGCGGTCAGGTTGTATAAGGGGTGAGTAATACCAATTCAGAGGAAAGTTTTAAACAAATTCCGCATCACTTCGCCAAGTGTTACCAGCATATTTTTGAAGAAGTTAAAAATGCATATTACATTTCCGTGATATAAATCATTGTCAAAAATAAGACAAAAACATTGATAGATGGGGTGAAAATAACGTTGTTGGAGTTTAGAAACTGAGGACACAACTTCGTCCACACAAAAAGAAAATATTGCAAACTATCCTAGGAATTTTTTTCAAAAAAATGGCTCATTTAGTTGATTTCAATATGGTAAAATACTTGCTCTTTTCTATCCATAACAGTAATAGCGATTTTTTTACATGAAAAAATCCTCATTTTAAAAACACCTCTGTAGACTCCCTCCATCATATCATTCGATTTTGTAATCATACATTTCACAGTTATACAGTGACTTTTCCTCTGCGTGATCTTGAATATCCTTTATATCAATCCCAGTCTTAAATCGAACAAAAGACTCTGATTTAGTTAAAATTAACTTAGTTTAGGTAAATTTGAGATGCCACTTAACTGATGCCATAAAAAGTAAATTATTACTTACTAGACTAAGAAAGTTATTTCTAAAGATGACCCCACCCCCCCTCAATAAGTTAAATTTCCAAAATAGTACAACACTTGGTACTTTTCTTTTCACAACAGTTGTTGGCAATTTTTTTAAAAGATGAATAATCTAAAAAAAACTCAGTCTGCAGTGTGTAGCTCACACAAATTAAGTAATAAATATAAAAATAAAATGAAAAAACCTTTTTTGTGAAACTAATGAATAAAATGTTCGGAGTTTTTTCTTCTACACAAATGCAATCTCTTCATCTTATTAAAAGTTTTCTTCTGATGGGTAATGAGTAACTGTAACTAAATTTATTTCTTCCGCTACTTCAGCAATTCATTTAGTACCATTTGGTTACATTTTAGATTGGTTTAAAACAAAATAGAATATAAACACGTCGAACATTTAATTCATCATAGTATTAGAAAAAAATGTTTTCCTTTTTATTTTTAAATACATTGCTTAGTTTGAGGGTTACACACTTAAGATTGAATGTTTCGAATTGAAAGCATTTTGTTAAAAAAAATTGCCAATGATTGCTATGGATAGAAAAGAAGGAAGTTTTGAACCATTTTGGAATCTTTATTTAATGAAGCATCTTTTGTGTGTGTGAAATATCTTGTCTAGAGTATTATGTAATATATATGTATACTTAGAAATCATAATTAGAAGGCATCATTTTCTCGACTCAAATTATGTTAGTTTTAACTAAACCAACAAAACTGATTGCTCGATTTGTGACTGATTAATAGCACTGCTATGTGTAAGATTCCGTCAGTGAAAAATCACTGTGAGGCTCATCATGTGTGTGTGTGTGTGTGTGTGTGTGTGTGCAATGGGGGTGTCAATTTTCCACAATTTTCTAAATTATACTAGTCTATACTTACGGTATCCGACTATCCTAAAATTTTGAATCTTGCCAAAAATTGACAATGTTTTTTATGATTTTATTTTATAGGCTATCTTATAAGCTTTATAAAAATACCAACTTTATTTTTTCCGTTCAGTAAAAAAAAAACTACAAGTGTTATACTAAAAGAAGACGTCATACCTTTGAGCAAGATGTCATACTTTAAAACGCGTTTTACTCGAAATGTGTTTTTTTGAAAATTCTTAAACGGGAAGAGAGATTGCTAAAAATGTTTTGAAAATACTTAACTGGAATTTTTTTGTGTATGCTCTGTTAATAGTAGAAGTGTTTTAAACGTCAAATTTGTCGATCAGTGTTTTATTACAAAGCTTACAGTCCGTTATGTGAATATAGTCACTGTTTGCTTAAGCAATTTCATGTAATAACTAAGATAAAGTGCTATAGTTTTTGTAAAAATTAAAATATCTCTTACCTTGAAGGTCATTTCAAAAATGAATAACATATAGCAACGCATCAGAATTGAAAAATTGAAAAAATTTTCATAAACTCTTGTTACAGAATGGGCCGCGTTTATGCTATTTTTTTAACATTTTTACCAATATTTTCCAATTTTAGTAAGAATAGTTTCTTAGTAACTTCTTAATTTTAGCATATTTTTTTATAAATGTACTAAAAACAAATTTAAAAGCGGCAAAAAAATCTCCATATTTCAATTTTTTTTTAAAGTTGTTGCAAGTAGTCAGATACCTCAACCAAATTTCATGGATTTTTTATTTTTCCCAGAACTGATAGGACCTCTCTCTTTCACTTCATACCCACTTTATGTTAAGCTTTGGGGCACCATGTATATTTAAAAAATAACCATTTATTAAATTACTATAAGTGTAATTTAAGTCTAAACTTTTTATATAACTGGACAGTATTCAGTTTAAAATTAAATAGCCACAGTTGCATAATACTAAACTCCTAGTGTTAAAAAATAAGGTAGTACACACACACATAAATTTCCTGTCAGAACATAACGAATATCTATTCCTTTGTTAAAATCATTTTTGCATTGCAAAAATAGGTTTTATATTTTTATTTTGGGCTCAATAATAATTTCATTTATAGTTTATTCTGCTTATGTCTCATATATCAAACCAATTGAAGTTTTCAAGAGTAGTTAAATTTATTGCAAGATCATTTCTTTATTTTTCTACCGGATGATCTACGATAGAAACAAGCCTTGCCTCATGACGTAATAATTAGTACATCATTTCTCCTTTAATTGGGTTTACTGTTGGGTCTTGAAAAGAGACTGCAATAACTTAACTAATGTAATAAAATTTATACTATTTTTGTAA